>VXAB01006874.1:20983-48959 GCA_013399175.1 Odontophorus gujanensis | reverse complement strand
TTATTTATTTATTTTTTTCTTCAATATAGTTCTGCATCCTACAAAGACTACTTTTCTTGCCTGCAACAACAAACAATGTCAGTAAAATCCAAAGGACAGATAGGCAGCTTATGTTAGGAAGGAATATTTTCAAGGCCACAGTAGGGGTGTGATTGATTGGAATTGGTCCTTTTGAGGCTTGTCAAGACTGACATGGAAACTTTTCAGCCTCACAAAGGTGCAGAGAACTGTTCATTTTACTTCAGATGCCAAAGGAAGAGCAATATTACAGGCTACTGAAAGTAGAGAAAGAAGTACACAACCTGAAAAAACAAAGTGTTCCAGAAGCCTAGGTAGTCTTGCTGATGCTAAAGCATATATTGTTCTGTATGTAATGCCAGTATGTTAGGAAATCTAACAAATATTTCTAAGCGATAACACTTTTTTCTTGCAATTTAATCTTCCCTACACATATATTCTATGACAAAATACTATTTTCACCTTGAGAGCACATAAGGATCTAATTAATAACTTTTTTAAATGCTTCTTTTGTTCTGATGCTTCCTATTTATTTATTTATTAATAGACAACTATGACTATTCAAACCTATTTGAATCCAAATAAGGATAGATTGTTTAACAGGTAAATGTTACACATTTTCCAGAATTTATTTTCCTTTGTCCTTGAAAATGTTGATTTCTTAAATAATAAATGTTTAGTGTTGAAGTTTTTGAACTAGATTTTAGGTTTGTTGATAAGGTTCATAGGAGAAAGATAATAATTGTCATCTGGACTCTGATTACACGTTCTAATGGATGATGCATGGTCCTTGGAGGAGTAAATAACAGGATGCATTTAAAGTCAAAATGCAATAATTTATTCTAAACAAAAGTACTATTCCTTACCTGGAGAAGTCTCCTCCATTGTGATGTGCATAACTTTTTGGTAGCACTTTTTAAAATCTGAAGTATTTAGATCTACATAATACATGAACTTTGTAGTTATGGCCCACTGCATGCTTGTACAGTTTTCTTTCCAAAGTAGTGTGGTACATCACCTGACCCTGGCTGCATGACTGCAGCTTCTGACACTTGTGCAATTATTACTAAAAGTGGTAGTATTTTCTTTAAACTTCTCACCTTAGGATCAGAATCTAACTGTTAAGTAAAATGAGAGAAGAATACAACCAAATAAAACAAATGACTGTCATCGACAATTTTTTTTTGTTAGTATATTTTTGAATACATCTAATTTCTCTCAAAAGATGTCTTCCGAAGTTAGTTTCAGTAACACAAAGTAATTTAAGTTTCTAATGATATCAGAAAATCAGTATAGAATTCATATGTGGTATGCCAATGAGATGACATTGATGAAGGTTCTTAATATATATTGGACACAAATTGATTAATCCTGGAAAAAATACATTTTCTTGCTTTAATGATATTGGATTAGATAGGGTATTTCTTGTTAAATGCCTGTCAACTTTTAGAAAATATGATGCACTTTAGTTAATATCATACAAATTATATTTACTACTAAAAATTTCAAATAATTTTTTAAACTAGAAGTCTTGTGTGAATCTTATCCTTTCCCATGAAAGTGGTAAACTCTAACAGCATGCACACTAGCTGTATAATCCCTGTCTATACAGAATTTGATATATTCCATAGAGATTGCATGTAGGAACACCAGAGATTTAAAGCATAGCATACTGACACTGATAAGGATGAACTGTATATCTAACAGTACCTTTCTTTAACTTCTCTACATATTTTGGGGAGATATTATAAAAAATACAATAAAAACTCTGAAATTATGTGGATAGTCTGGTTTCAAAAGAGAAATAATCTTCTGTTAGTTAAGAACTTCAAAGTCACCATTTGTTGAAATAAAATCATAAGCTAAATTGTACGGCCTGTGACTTGCTTCCAGTTGGGCTTCTGTGATGTTTCATGGATATGCAATTGCATTGGCCTGTTTTGAGAGATGTATTCTGGATTTTATTTCAGAGAGAAGTAATAGAGCATAGGATATATTCTATAAATAGTGTTGCTAGCAGGAGCAGGGAAGTAATTGTGCCTCTGTACCCAGCCCTGGTGAGTCTGCACCTTGAGTGCTGTGTTCAGTTTTGAGCCCCTCAGTACAAGAAAGACGTCAAGGTTACGGAGCATGTTCAGAGAGGGCAACAAAGCTGGTGAGGGGTCTGGAGCACAGGCCTTATGAGGAGCGGCTGAGGGAGCTGAGGTTGCTCAACCTGCAGAAGAGGAGGCTGAGGTGAGACATCATGACTCTCTACAGCTACCTGAAGGGAGGTTGTAGTGAGGTGGGGATCGACCTCTTCCCTCATGTAACTAGTGATAGGACTAGAGAGAATGGCTTCAAGTTGCACCAGGGGAGATTTAGGCTGGGTGCTAGGAAATACTGCTTTTCCAAAAGAGTGGTCAGGCACTGGAATGGGCTGCCCAGGGAGGATGTAGTGTCACTGACCCTGAAGGTATTTAAGGAATGTTTAGACCCTCTGTTGAGGTACATGGTTTAGTGAGAACTACTGTTGATAGGTGGACAGTTGGACCGGATGATCTTGTAGGCCTTTTCCAACGTTGGTGATTCTGTGATTCTTGACTCCGTGATATAAAGACAGCCTGGGTATAGCTTGGAGGTTCATAGGAGGAGTGTTGCTGCAGACGGCTACTCTTGGTATACTCTGAGATATTTGTCGTATCTGTAGGCTTTCTCTCTGTTGCTGATGTCTGTTTACATCATGACATTAAGACTGAACTTACTACCCATACAGACAATGAACCTGAAAATATAGCATGGAGAATAGTCAGAGGGCATCCTACTGAGAGTGTGGAGCCCTGTGTGTGCACTAGTGGTGTAGTGTACTGGGAAACACTCCAAAGCGGGTTGCTACATGGACAGGAGGCACACTGTGATTGCAGCTGCTGAGAAGACTGAATAATAGAGGTACTACAGGCATCACCAATAACAGTTGGTGCTGCTCTGATGTATAGCAACTTTTTTTCCCCTTGGGTTATGTCTCCCTTCTGGTGTCTTTTCCCATAATTAGAGGCATTTGCAAATATTTTAAAATTTGATCTTAAAATATCAAGGAGGAAAGTTTCCAAACTTCCCATAGGTACAGCTGGAACTGAATCTTTAGACAACTGAAAACCTCTAAAAATCTGTCTGTTGGGCACTTCTCGTAGAAAGTTGGTTATTATTTTGTGTGTGTATGTGTATATGTGTATATATATATTGCACAGCAGAGTTCTTGGGTAATAATCCCTTATGCTTGCTGACAAAAGGTAGTTTCCTAAATTAATGTAGCGTATCTGGGCATTGTTCCAGTGAAAATGCTGGCTAGTTGCTACTCTGTCTAAATATACTAAGAATTAATATCTTCAGGGAGGCAGTACTGAGTAGAGCTACTCCTCTGCCCAAGGAACTGCTTTGTGCATATTTTGATGGGGAAAGATTAAAATCAGCAACTACTCCCAGACTGTGAAAAAGAAAATAATAAACAGAGGGGAAAAATAGCCACTGTTTATACAAATTGTAGTTTAAGTTGCATATACGCATAATAGGATTTTTCCAAATTTTTTATCTTGCACTGGATATAATTTCAATTAGAAAGCCACTAAGAAAACATATTTAAATAAAAAAATGAATTACTACAGTAGCAACAGTGATCAGGTCATTTTTTGTAATGACTGGAATTGACACTTCTTAAGGAACTTGAATATATTTAAAAATATGTAAGTTTAAGATGCACCTTAAGGTCTACCAATGCAAGACCTTTCTCATTACTGGTTAAGAAGACCTTGTTGCTGCTCATAGGACATTCTTTCTAGGCAAGAGGAGATAGAAATAATCTATGGTTGCAAAATGAATGAAAAACTAGATCACAGAATCACAGTATGACTTAGATCGGAACGTACCTTAAAGAAATCTAGTTTTAAAGCCCTGCCTTGGGCAGGGTTGTCATCCATCAGGCCAGGACCCTGTCCAACCTGGCCAGAGCACCTTCAGGGATGAAGCAACCAGACCTTCTCTGGGTAATCTGTTCCAGTGTCTTACCACTCTCTGAGTAATGACTTTCCTCCTAACTTCCCAACTAAATCTCCCCTAATTTAGTTTAAGTCACTCCCCCTCGTCCTAGCACAATTAGACTGTAAAAAGTCAGTCCACTTTGTCACAGCTTTATGATTTTTCTTACTGGTATTCCACATCATAACATTATGTAGTGCATTGGGATTTAAAGAGTTAATGCTCAAGTTCCATGGATCAGGTATAACTGTCGCAGAAGAGAAGAACTACGTATCCCAGAGGACTTTGTGTTGCTTTGCATTTTTCCGTTTTCTGCTCAGAGGAAAGGATAAAAACTGTTCACATGTCACAAGACACAGGCTTTTTCCCTTTCAGATTGACCCAGCAGTGTGTGCTCCCTAGCTGTCTCACCTTCAGCATTAGTGTAGGGCCTTTGGTTTTCAGACACTCTCTCTCTCATTTTATTTGATTATTAGCTTCAATTCCAATTATATTGTATTACATTGTGTTATTTTGGATTCCAATATCTTTTTGTAGTAAATTAACTTTCCTTTTCCGATTGTTGTTGCTGTTTTGTTTTCGGGCCCATGTCCCTTTTCTTTTTTCCCCTTTCCCCTTCCCCTTTCCTGGAAGCATGGGTCCGCGGGTCCCCCTACCCCACTCTTCATGGAACCGGACTGAACCAGCCCATAAGCATACCTCCTGCTTGTAAGCTCCCTTCAAGTACTGAATGATCACAGTGAGATCTCCTGGAGCTTTCTCTTCTCAAGATTGAACAAGCCCAGATTCCTCCATCTTTCATCCATGAGTATCCCCACGTCCTTCTCTGCCAGGCTGCTCTCAATAAGTTCTCCCAGTCTGTACTCGTATCTGGGATTGCCTTGGCCCAAATGCAGCACTTTGCACATGACCTTGTTAAACCTCATTAGGTTCTTTAGTACCCACTTTTCAAGCCTGTCCAGGTCCTTCTGGATGCCAGCTGCTCTACTCACCTTGGTGTCATCAGCAAAATTCCTGAGAGTACCCCTGATCCCACTGTCCACGTCACTGATAATGATGTTGAAGATCACTGGTCCCAAGACGGTCTCCTGGGGAACACCACACATCATTGGCCTCCACCTGGACATGGAGCCACTTACAACATCCCTCTGCCTACTACCATCCAACCAATTCTTTATTCACCAAATAGTCCAGCCTTTAAATCCATATCTCTTGAGTTTAGACATATGTATATGGTGTGGGGACACATCAACGTCCTTGCAAAGGTCCATGTAGACATCTGAGGCCCTTCCTTTATTCACCNATTGTATTACATTGTGTTATTTTGGATTCCAATATCTTTTTGTAGTAAATTAACTTTCCTTTTCCGATTGTTGTTGCTGTTTTGTTTTCGGGCCCATGTCCCTTTTCTTTTTTCCCCTTTCCCCTTCCCCTTTCCTGGAAGCATGGGTCCGCGGGTCCCCCTACCCCACTCTTCATGGAACCGGACTGAACCAGCCCATAAGCATACCTCCTGCTTGTAAGCTCCCTTCAAGTACTGAATGATCACAGTGAGATCTCCTGGAGCTTTCTCTTCTCAAGATTGAACAAGCCCAGATTCCTCCATCTTTCATCCATGAGTATCCCCACGTCCTTCTCTGCCAGGCTGCTCTCAATAAGTTCTCCCAGTCTGTACTCGTATCTGGGATTGCCTTGGCCCAAATGCAGCACTTTGCACATGACCTTGTTAAACCTCATTAGGTTCTTTAGTACCCACTTTTCAAGCCTGTCCAGGTCCTTCTGGATGCCAGCTGCTCTACTCACCTTGGTGTCATCAGCAAAATTCCTGAGAGTACCCCTGATCCCACTGTCCACGTCACTGATAATGATGTTGAAGATCACTGGTCCCAAGACGGTCTCCTGGGGAACACCACACATCATTGGCCTCCACCTGGACATGGAGCCACTTACAACATCCCTCTGCCTACTACCATCCAACCAATTCTTTATTCACCAAATAGTCCAGCCTTTAAATCCATATCTCTTGAGTTTAGACATATGTATATGGTGTGGGGACACATCAACGTCCTTGCAAAGGTCCATGTAGACATCTGAGGCCCTTCCTTTATTCACCGATGCCATCACTCCACCATAGAAGGCCAGCAGATCGGTTGTGCATGGACTGAATTTGGTGAAACCATGGTTGCTGTCTCCAGTCACCTCTTCATCTGACATGTGCCTTAAAATCTCTTCCAGGAGGATCCATTCTTCGATCTTTCCAGGCACAGAGTAGAGGCTCACTGGCCTGTAGCTCCCCAGGTCTTCCTTTTTCCCTTTCTTAAAAATAGGAATGATCTTTCCCTTTTTCCAGTCACAAGGGACTTCGTCTGACACCCATGATTTTTCAAATATGAGGGACAGCAACTTGGCAACCACACTGTTCAGTTCCTTCAAAATCCTGGGATGTGTGTCATCTGGCCCTGTAGACTTGTGCCTATCTGCTTCATCCGATGGTACTGGACTTGTCCTGCTCTTAAACTGGGAGGGATTTTGCACTCCCTGTCCTCACTTAGATGTTCAGGGATGCAAATGATGTGGGAAGCCTGACCGACAATCAAGACTGAGGCCAAGAACTCATTAAGCTCCTCAGCCTTCTCCATGCCTGAGGCCAGCTCTCCCTTTTCAATTTTCAGAGGGGGTGCACTCTTACATCCCAGTCTCTTTTGCCAAATTCAGTTCCATCTGTTATTTGACTTTCCAGACTCTATCCCTGCCCATCTGGACAGCATCTCTGTATTCTTTCCAGGCCACTCATCTCTGTTTCCATTGCCTGTACATTTCCTCCTTACACCTCAGCTTACCAGCAGGTCATTGTTCAACCATGTCAGTTTCTAGCCATATCTGCTTGATTTCTTATTCTGGGGGATGGAGAGTGCTTGTACCCTCAGCCTAAAAGTACTGCCTGCTCTGTTCTGCTTCTTTGTCCCTAGAACAGTTTACCAGGGAATCTCATCCAACAATTATTTAAACAATGTCGATCCTGAAATTCAGATTCCTGACTCTTTTCCTGGTCCATGTTCTTCGAGATCATGAACTTTACAAACAGATGGCTGCTGCAGACCAGATTGCCTCTGAATTTAGCCTCTTTAATGATCTCCTCCATGTTGGTGAGCACCAGGTTCAGAAATGCTTCACCTGTGGTGGCTTTGTCCAAAACCTGAATCAGAAATTGTCATCAATAACCTCAGTAATCTCCTGGATTACTTGCAGCTTCCTGAGTTGATTTCTCAGCAGATATCCAGGTGGCTGAAATCCCCCAACAGGATGAGAGCCTGCAAGCATGATACATCTTTCAGCTGAAGTAAGAAGGTCTCATCAACAGGCCTTTCTTTAATAGACTACAACCACTGGATGCCCTTTATTTGACTAGTCCCTAATTTTTACCCACAGGCTATCATCATTTTTGTGGCTTTTTCTCAGAGCTGCTCTTTAAAATTCGTCAATTTCTTAACACAGTGAGCAAATTTCCTACCTTTCTTTCCCTGCTTATCTCTTTGAAAAAGCTTGTAGTCATCAGTCATTGTATTGCAGTTGTGAGACTGTTTCCACCATGTTTCCATGATGGTAATTGAGTCATAGCTTTCTAATTGTATTGTTGTTTCCTATTTGTCTTGCTTATTTTCCATCTTTTGTGCATTATTGTAGAAGCACTTCAGCTGGTCTACTGGCAGAAATGCCCTCTTAGAGGAGATATTCCTAATTCAGCTAGCACAAATATGAGGTTTTGCCTTCTGCTTACTAAAATAGCTCTTATCTGTCACTTCAAAGTACATCTTCTGTTCTCCTATACAAATGTTTAGAGATTAAATGGAGAAACTTATAATAATTCAATGTGGAAAGTAAGTGCGTGTATATGTATAATCTTATACATATACATCCATGGTGTGATATTTATGGCTCCATTTACCCTAGAAGGCTAAGTGGGGATGGATCCTTTTTAGTATTGCAGCTACCTGGCACAGAGCAATCTGTGTACATATTCTTTTAAAATACTAACATCGGAAACACAAAGTTTGCTCCCAAACTGAAAATTAACGTGGGGGAGAAATTCCTGGCTACTGTGCAGAGGCTGGAATTTGTTTAAGACAGCAACAGGGACAAGTATGGAAACTCATTACTAGAAATGAATAAATTTCATTGTCTAGGAAGGTTTTCTGGCATATTTGATAAATTACTACCCATTTTGACAGAGAAATTGTTGAAACAGTTGAAGTGCTCTGCTTGAATGTGCTTACAGCCATGTTGCAATTATATGAACATATACCTTATTCTGTGCTGTATAGCATAGGCAGTAGGCAATTCATTCTTTCCATTAGCTAACAGTTAGCATTTGACATTTCTGGTGCTAGAGAATGTATCTTCTTCTCTGTATGTAAGTGAACATGCATAAAATATAAAAAGGGAGGAAGTCATTAAGAAATTTTTTTGTTGTCTGTGAGGCATATCTAATTTTAGCTTGTTTGGTAGTGGATAGGTTAAAAGGTCTTCACCTCCCTGCATAAGCATTCCTACTAGAAAATTAAGAGGAAGAAATAGATAAGTAATGAAAAAGCGTTGTTGGAAATGTTCAGAAATGAAGTCCAGTAACACTTCTAATAGCATGAGGTCATAGGTTTATGGGACATACTGATTAACTAATGGCAATAAAAAGAAAAGATCAGGGTGCTGTGGACAGTCTGTGATATCTGAGCCAGAAAGGCTGTGATTCATCACTGATTTGTGAGAACCTGAGAAGAACGTGGTAGACTAATAAATCCACAGAGGAGAAAAATCTAATCTGCTGACACTCATTTTATCATGCTGCTTATGGAAATATATGCTGGAGAAAAATTTTGGAGCAGGAAGTCTGGCTGAGGATGAGTCTAAATAATGTGGTTTTTTTTTGTTTTTAACATTAGAACTTCTGTAATTATATTTCTACACCTTTGAATTTTAGAAACAATAAACAGTAACTATTAATAAAAAATAATTTATGGCTTTTGGGTACCCCAGCAGATTGGAATATTTCATGAAAATCTCTTTTATCTTACAGAAAACAGATATGCATCCATGGCATTGGAAATTCCTATTTCCTGGGCTAGCTGTTTAATTATGATTACAAGAATCATTCGGTTCATGATTTCTTTGTCTTGGGCTTTTTGGGTAGAACACACAGAATATATCTGGGGCTTACAGTACATCATCACGAAAATATATCTGGGGCTTACAGTACATCATCACGAAGGCATTCAGGGTCTGTTATTCAGAGTTATTAGGGAATTAACTGGAATAGTGGCGGTAGACCTTCATGACCTTGCAGACTGCCCAACGGAACCTTTGTATACTTGAGAGTTCTGATATTCATGTTGTATCTTGGACTAATAAGGAAAAATGGGACTTTAGGGGTACTTTGGATGTTGGGAGCTGCTAGATTCTAGATTCTTGTGTCACCCTGGAACACCACAGCTGTTAGACTAAGCCTTTAGTTGCCTATTCCTAGCTTGGTCTCACTAGCAAGGCCTGTTGCCACAGTACAGAAACATCACTGCCTGAGAATACGGTGAGAGTCAAAGGATGACTGAAGTGTAAAAGCTTCCTAATCTCATACCTAAAACATGAGGTAGAATTCCACTGTTTTTGTTGTATATTTCCAGTTCACAATTTTATTCACTAATATATATTATACACTCAAAAATCCAAGGATACCAGCTTCTCTGAACTCCGACTGCTAATGTTAAACATACAATGGACAACTTTTTCCGTTGGCTTTGTAAAATAAAAACACAAAATGCAGACTCAAAGGCTGGTTTCTTTGGATTTGAATAATTTTTATGTTAGATATGAATGCAGGGAAAATCTGAATTTGTATTTTTTCCTTTTACCTACAGAAAAGGAAGTGACAGTATTTGTGACTTGAAAAAGCTGCTGCCCTGCTCCTGTCACTGAAGTGCTCTGCATTCACAGGCTAATAAAAGAAAAGCAGCATTATTTATGTAACATGTTTACTAAGGGCCATTTCACCACTCCTCTGGAAAAAATACATAAAGGCATAGAAAAGCAATTTTTAAGCATGGCTTACATAAGGATTTCTTATTTTCTCTTATATTTAACATCTCTATCAAGAAACTGGACTATCTGTGTACCCATCCTCTTGAAAGCGGACCCTGTCTTCATTATCCAAACCATCAGTTCACAGACAAAGAGAAGAAGCAAGAAGCACTGACACCCAGATCTTCCCTATTTTATCTTGACAGTGCTTCATTTATACAATGGTGCATTTTTTCCCTTGCAGCTATTGCCTCTTGTTCCTCTTTATGGTAATTGAAGCTGGGCTCAAAAGACCTTAGAGGCTTGTTATCTTCTTCTCACATGAGTGACACTTCAGTGATAAACTTGAACTTAAAGTTACTGAAGCGTAATGGAGGGTTCATTTGATAGCTAGTGGTTTTCAGCTGCACTGCAGGGCTTCAGGGGCTCAGCATGAGCAAGACTGTTAATGTCCTGTGAGGGAAAACAATAACACATTTCATTAATGCGTTCATGTGTGAAGCATCCATTAGTGCACTGGAGGTATTAATGACGTTATGCTTTAAACTGACATGTGGGGCATGACAGGAATTGCAAGGTCTGATGAGAACAGATGACTTGATAAGCAAATATTTGACTGGCTTCATTTGCCTGCAGGTCAAACAGTGGTGTAGGGAAAATGAGAAAGCTAAAACCTGGGAGAGATTAGTGTTTTCCTAGCATGGATTGAACGCAGGAAAGCTAAAGCGAGATTGCTTACTAAGTCAACAAAGTGGTCAGTAAGGGCAATAAATATGTAAAAGGCTAAAGCTTAGTTATTAGTGAACCACAGTCAGTATTATAATTTAATTTGAGTTAAACAGCTAAAGCCACTGCACAATTCAAGTGTATAGATATATAAATACTTTGCTTGTATGATTATTCTTTTTACTTTTCAGTTAATTACCCTCTTTCTGCCTGCTGGAAAAGTTTAAAATACACAGCCAGATTTGCTGCTGACTAAATCAACAAGACTGTTGTAATTTGTGCCAGAGCTGAATTGTGTCATGGGATTTTAATGAACTAGATTGTCTGTAGGTCAGCAGAAGGTGTAAGAGTTGATTAAATTTTTCCTTCTTGGAAGGTGTAATTGTCATGTGTGTTATTTATTTTGTCAGGTTTGAACTAGCCATGAATTCCCAGATAAAGGCCTATTTCTTTGGTTTGAACCACTGCTGGATTGCTACAGGAGACTCACATTGCATAGTATTTGACAGCTGCAACTCAGCCATTAGCTGACTGCAGTGCACATCTTGATGACATCCAGCATAATTTAACATGAATGATCTGACATGCTTGGCACCTCCTTGAAGCAGGGTTTGGAAAAGGACACTCTTTGGCTTGCTATGATTCAGAATTATTTTGCACAAGCAGACTTCCTCTTTTTCAGAAGCTGTGATGCTCACTAGTTGGCTAACACAATGAGACTGTGCATTATGAATACTGTGCTGCTGTGTGGCTGCGCACAACCAAAGTCAACAACTTCTGCATCGTCAATCCTCTAGGAGTCCTAAATAAAACAACAACACTGTTTATGTACGTATCTTACTTTCAACAAATACATGAACACTTATCCAATCTTTACTGTTTTCTAATGTTCATCTTTCAGACCAGTGTGGTGATTTCCTGTCCACACTTTGACCCATTACATTAGTCAGTCTTGCAATCATTGTTAACTTCAGTAATATCACAATGACACTTTTTCACTTTGTAATTCTGGAAAAGTTGCTGAGAAGTTTTCATTCTGTCATCACAAATATTCCGTATTTCAGCAGAAGGTGTCCATTCAGTTTTCCTAAAGGCACATTTTCAGTGGAGAAGATGAAACTCAGTCCCTTCACTGAATCAGTTGAATCACAGGGAACTCTGGAGTTCATCTAGTCCATAGATTTCCAATCTTTGGGCTTGCCTGGGCTGCACTGAGTGAAGAGCTGTTGTCTTGGACTGTATATATGGAGGTTGCTCCAAAAGTAATGTCTCATTTTATATCCAAGGCAACTACAATCAATGGAGAGAACACAATAACATCATTTAACAGAGCAAATTTTCAGCACAGAACACTATTTTTCAACATAGTCACCACCATTAGCTATGTATTTTCACTAGAGATAAACAAGAGCCTGAATGTCATGCTTGTAAAAATTTGCACAAGTGGAGGTGACCAGGTATCTTAACAGCTGAAATGCACCACCCACCTCCTCACTGGGCCTGCATCCACTGCTTGGTCTCTATAAATGTTCAGCAAGTGACAATGAATGTCAAATAGTGTCATTTTTCCTGTGTGGAGGAATTCAGTGACACATCTTTGCTTCATATGCACTTCCATGTCAGACATCATTATGCAAATATATCAAAAATTAATGATTAGGTAGTGTATTTTTGCTGTTCATAGGACTGTGTCTAGAAAATGTATCAAAATGCATACTTTTATTTGCCATAAATTGAGCTGGCACTGCATTGCACACTCTCTGTCCCCTGTTCTCAGCCCAGACAGTGCACATCACTGGTTGTCTTGAGCAATGGTTGCACAGCTGGGTTTCGTCTGGGCCACTTGGTAGAGGCAGTAACAGCACCATGACAGTGCAGTACAGGGGATGGCTCCAGACTGCGCCATACCAGGCAGCATGCAGCCTGTGGGTTGCCTATTGGACAGGCCTGAACATGTCCAAAACAATCCCCCACGCCCTGCTAAAGCAGGTTCTCTACAGTGGGTTACACAGCAAAAGCATGCAGGTAGATTTTGAACGTATCCAAAGGAGGCTCCATGACCATTTTGGGCAATCTGTGCCAGTGCTCTGTCATCTTCACAGCACAGAAGTTTATCCTCATGTTCAGATGGAGTTTCCTATGTTCCAGTTTGTACTCCTTGCTCTTTGGCTGCCGGACGCTGTTGAAAAGAGCCTGACCTCATCCACTTGACACCCATTCTTTAGTTACATTTTAGCATATTAAAATTCCCACAGGATCCTTCCCTGGGCTAAAGGGTTCAAGACTTTTCAACCTTCAAGCTACAGTCGCAACTCTCTTCAATCATTTGGAGCCATCAGGAGCTGGAAAAAAGTCCTTTTTGACTGCTTACTTGCCAACATGTAAATATATGGCCACTATCCATGTGTTTCCTTCTCAGTAAGCTCAAGAGTGGTGTAATTTTTTGCTGTTTTTTACACTACTCTGCATAAACAGATGCATATGAGTGGCCACGCTAAAGGACTATATGCCAATTTTCTCCCCAGTAAGAGAAATTTGTGTCCCTTTTTGTTTCTTGGCCATCCATCCTTCTAATTAACTTATATTTTGCTTTTCCACTCAAAACAGACGCCTGTTTTGGAAGGCATGGCTCCCTAGTGTAGTAGATGGGGAAGAAGGTAAGGTTTCAGCTGCAGGGAGCTGATGTTGTATGTTTAGATTACTCCTAAGACAGTACACGTGTGAGGATGAGTTCTCAGTATGATCCCTACTGAAATGTCCTCTGTGTTCTTTTGAGCAGCACTTTAATTAGTCTTTGAAAAACAAACAAACAAAAAAAAAAAAAACCAAAAAGCAAAAAACAAACAAACACAAAAAATAGCCAAACACAACAGTCTTAAAGGACAGCTGAGAATATTAACGTATTCATTCTCCTTTTCAGGGTCATCTGTATGCTGTGGCCTAAGCTCACCACTAAGATTATTTTTAAATCATTTCCAGTTTGTTTTAGGAGTAGAAATTATTTTGATAAACAGTTGAACTTTTGGATGATTATTTGAACTGAGCCTCCAAGCCTATAGTGACTTTCCTCTTGCTAATGCTAAACTAGCATCTCTGATGTTGATGATGATGAAAGGTGGTGTATGATGTTGAACATTAAACAGTGAAGACAAGAGCCTAAGATAAAAAGAGGCCTTTGAGCACCTTTTATCCCAAGGCAATAAAGTGACACTATCATGTTTTATATAGAAAAATTGACCTTTTGACAAGGGAACTTTGCACGTAAATAACAAAATGCCACATCTGTCCTTTGCCTTTCATGTTGAAAATGGCTGGCCACTATTCCTACCCATAGCAGGCCTTACATAACAGAAACCAGTGAAGGGTAAGCTGAAAATACAAAGGGAAATAAATCTGTACATTAACAAAGACTAATATATTGCGCAAATCTGTGAACTATGACTTTCAGTGCAAAACTAGTTATGGTAGAGTATTAGAACGATAGAATCATGGAATTGGTTGAGTTGGAAAAGACCCTTAAAAGTTATCTAATCCAACTCTCCTTCAATAACAGGAACATCTACAGCTAGATAGGTTTCTCAGGGCTCTGACCAGCCTGACTTTGAGTATCTCCAGGGGTGGAGTTTCCACCACCTCTCCAGGCAACCTGTTCCAGTGCCTCACTCACCATTCTCATTGTCAAGAACTTCTTCCTTATGTCTGATCTAAATCTCCCCTCTTTTAGTTTGAAACCATTTCCCCTTGTCCTGTCACCACAGACCCTGCTAAAGATTCTGTCCCCTTCCTTCTTATAGCCCCCCTTCAGATCATGAATGGCTGCTATAAGGTCCCTTCAGAACCTTCTCTTCTCCAGGCTGAACAACCCCAGCTCTCCCAGCCTGTCCTTGTAGGAGAGCTGTTCCATCCCATGGATCATGTTTGTGGCTGGATGCATTCCAGCAGGTCTATACTTCTCCTGTGCTGAGAACTCCACATTTGGATGCAGTACTCCAGGTGAGGCCTCACCAGTGCAGAGCAGAGGGGCAGATCACATCCCTTAGCCTACTGGCCACGCTTCTTTTGATGCACCTGAGGATATTAGCTTTCTGGGCTGTGAGGGCACATTTCTGGTTCATGTCTAGCTTGCCATCGACCAGTACCCGCAAGTCTTTTTTAGCAAGACTTTACCTACTTTTCCTAGCATGTACTGTGGGGGTAACCATGACTCCTTGGAACTCTGCTTGAGAGAAATGTACCAGTAGTGAAAGATTTCTGCTTACTCACTTTCAAAACACCCTTATGTATTCAGAAAGGTATTTTTTAAACTGTAGGAAAGTTTGAAACAGTTTCCAGCCTGCCTTTCCTTTTGCTATGTACTGTTAGAACCAAAAGTAAATGTTCCCGGAATGATTCTCACAATTTCTGTTGTGAAATACTATGGTTTCTTGGACTGAACAACTCTTGTGGCACTATATACTTGTTACTGTAAGTGCTAAACATGACCAAACATACTGCTGATCGCCCAGGCCACCTGCTGCTCTTGGTAATGTCCTTTAAGCCAACCACTAGGGAGAACAAGGATATTTTACCTGTCTAGCCCTAAGTTTACTGCAGCCCAAGTAGATGCCAGGCAACTATAAATGCACTGCCTGTCTGACAGATGGTGATAGTGGTAAAATCTTTGTTCTTCTTCAGAGATTTTACTGTGTGACAAATGCTTTCTGCTATCCAAGATTTCTTTATAGATCCTCCTCAAAGAAGTGTGAGATACACTGCTAATCTATGTTATTTATTTTTCTTCTGTATTATTTTATTGTTTTAATTTTATGGAAGGAAGGATTTGGGAAAGCTTCCTATTGAGTGGGCAACTGTTACTTTCAAACATTTTGTAAAATCTATACTCTGTATTGTAGAACTTCAGATGGGAAACTGCTCACAGAAGGAGTTGAGTTCTATATGTACAACCCTTCCATGCAGCAGATTTTACAGCTTTTCTGTCACTTGTCCTGTTTTGATTGTTACTTCTGTTAGAGCAAGCCTGTTTGCTTTATTCTCTCTGTCTGCATTCATCTTCTAAGAGAACTTCTGGAAACTACTAAGGGAATACTAGGGGGAGTCTAACTGAGTAGCAGGCTGTGTACAGTGTACATTTCTTTTGCACACTGAACACTAGGAATTGTGCTGTTTTACTTAAAAAAATATGTAAAGAACTGCTATTTTGTCATTAATAACTAGAGAGAAGTAGTCACAATTTGGCTTTTTATTTATTTATTTATTTTTATTTCAATAGTTTTCATCTGTGCATGTTGGTCTTTCTTTCTGACCAAAGATTTAAATTATAATGTCACATCCTAATCTGTGGGTGTACTTTGAAAGTGTTCTAATGGGTGTCAACTAAACTAGCATTATTTAATTTTTTTTACTAACAGTCAATGTTTCCAGATATTGTAAACTTACTGGGTGTTCCTCACATTTTATATAATAATGTGTATACAGAGATAAGAACATAATAAAAATAACATATGTATTATGAATATTAAATGTAATAACACTGATGATATAATTTAATGTAATGCATACATAATAATATAGTAAACCTATTTAATATTGTCTATATCCCAAAAGGGCAAGAGAGCAGTTCAGAAAAGAGAGAATTTTTTGAAACTCATGCTGAAGTAACCTGTGGTTTGACCTTTACAAATTTTCCAGATCAGCTAAATTATTCCTTGTGTAATAAAAAGTCTGAGAGGTACGAATGGTAGAAATGGAATCTATACAAGTCAGGATTACAATGACTTTTTATTCAGTACAGGCAGCGTATCACTGTGAGATCTGTATTCCTATGATTCCATTATGACATACATGAATAATGTATAAGGATCTAACCTAGCTTTTGGGCTAGAATCTTCCACTGATTTAGGAAAATAAACAGAAACAAGAGGGGCAATTAGTGGGTTAGGGATGCAGTCTGGCTGTTTTATTTGGGCCAGTATGGTCAAGAGAGAGTTTCTGAAATGTAGTCCAAAAGTCTGAAAATAGAGTTTGGAGATGGTGAGAGGAGAATGACCTGAGTGAGTGAAGAAGAAGGCAAGTGGCTCATACGTGCAAATAACTGTTTAATGGAAAACATCTGCTGTTTTACTGCACTAAAGTAAGTTTGCTGGGTTTTCTTGTTGTATTGTGTACTGTGTGTTTCATACAACATGTTTAGCATAAAATAACTGCATTTAGTGTTTCTTAATATTGTTCTCATCTACCTTCTAGGAAAAGTGAGCAATTTTGAANCACAATTTGGCTTTTTATTTATTTATTTATTTTTATTTCAATAGTTTTCATCTGTGCATGTTGGTCTTTCTTTCTGACCAAAGATTTAAATTATAATGTCACATCCTAATCTGTGGGTGTACTTTGAAAGTGTTCTAATGGGTGTCAACTAAACTAGCATTATTTAATTTTTTTTACTAACAGTCAATGTTTCCAGATATTGTAAACTTACTGGGTGTTCCTCACATTTTATATAATAATGTGTATACAGAGATAAGAACATAATAAAAATAACATATGTATTATGAATATTAAATGTAATAACACTGATGATATAATTTAATGTAATGCATACATAATAATATAGTAAACCTATTTAATATTGTCTATATCCCAAAAGGGCAAGAGAGCAGTTCAGAAAAGAGAGAATTTTTTGAAACTCATGCTGAAGTAACCTGTGGTTTGACCTTTACAAATTTTCCAGATCAGCTAAATTATTCCTTGTGTAATAAAAAGTCTGAGAGGTACGAATGGTAGAAATGGAATCTATACAAGTCAGGATTACAATGACTTTTTATTCAGTACAGGCAGCGTATCACTGTGAGATCTGTATTCCTATGATTCCATTATGACATACATGAATAATGTATAAGGATCTAACCTAGCTTTTGGGCTAGAATCTTCCACTGATTTAGGAAAATAAACAGAAACAAGAGGGGCAATTAGTGGGTTAGGGATGCAGTCTGGCTGTTTTATTTGGGCCAGTATGGTCAAGAGAGAGTTTCTGAAATGTAGTCCAAAAGTCTGAAAATAGAGTTTGGAGATGGTGAGAGGAGAATGACCTGAGTGAGTGAAGAAGAAGGCAAGTGGCTCATACGTGCAAATAACTGTTTAATGGAAAACATCTGCTGTTTTACTGCACTAAAGTAAGTTTGCTGGGTTTTCTTGTTGTATTGTGTACTGTGTGTTTCATACAACATGTTTAGCATAAAATAACTGCATTTAGTGTTTCTTAATATTGTTCTCATCTACCTTCTAGGAAAAGTGAGCAATTTTGAAATCTCTGGAATAAATTTCTTTTTTTATACCTGCTGCGCTATAGTGTATTTTTACTGACAAACATAACAATAAATCAGTAATTCGTGACATATTTTATTTAGATTCTAATTGCAGTTCTAGCTCATTATTAATATTAATGATCCAGCAACTCTAACTGTTAAGGGATGAATGGTGCTGAAATCACGGTCCATAAGCTTGCAACTATTTTAATAGATTCAGATGAGAATTAGAATATGTATGTAAATTTGGGGGTCAGAAGGAGAGGGAATCTTTCAATGCTGTTGAGTCTGTTAATTTTACTGGTAATCAACTTTACGTTAACGTGGGTGAATGTTTTGAGAAGTAGTGGAGCAGTATCCCTGGCCTTGGCACTAGGTGTCAGTGTCGGAGCTGATAGTGCACGTAAGCAAAGCAGGGAGGGAAGCTTTTCAAAGCTTCTGAGTCATTGAGTGGTTGAACATTGAATTACGGTTATTTATTTATTTATCTATTTATTTTTTGCATATGCCAGCCAGATACACTGATTTTTAAAGCACACGCAGACTTGAGATAAAATACGAATGATACGTCTGAAGAGGATCAGTAATTCTTTCCCCAGAAGATCCTACAGTATTTAGCGCTGCACTGAACAAAAGGAGAAGGCATCTTACATTTTGGTCATGATCCTATAAAGGAACAAGCAGAACTGTGACATTAGCTTAGGAAAATTCCTGCAAAATTCCTGCAGAGTCCTTCTGTACTTTTTGTCCCCTACAATGGGTGAAGTGGGTGCAGGAATCTCTCAGCAGCTTGGTTCTCTGTTCAAGCAATGTTGTAATGTCTAAAACAGTTGTATTTTGGGGGGAATTTTTCTTGTATCTAAGTTGGTCAAATGTTTAAGAAAGTAACTTTTCTGACAACACAAGAGAAAGCCGAAGGATTATAATCAAAAGACCAACATCTATCACAACCTTTTAGAAGAAATGTGGCTTTATTTACGTTTAGTTAAGATGATATTGACATTGTTGGGTGAAAGCAAATATATTGAAGAGTAGGTAGGAAAAACAACATATTAGACATATTGTGAACTTTAGTTAAGTTTAATTAAAGTAATTTAATTAATGTGATTAAGTTTAATAATGTTTAACTTTAAAACATGGCAAGCAAAAGAATGTGCTTATTGGTCAGTTGCTAATTGGACAGTATGAATAAAACTTGCTCCATTGTGGATGGATTGTGGATAAAAGTCTGTGTACTTAGAAAGTATAAAAATGGTTAGGTAACATGATTTAATCCAGCATTCATGCCTGAATCCAACAGATGATAAGTTCACATTACAAAATACACAGCAGGATTCCAGTTTGATGTTGTCCCTTATTAAAAGTAGTAAATCAAGAAACTCAACTAAAACCACATCTTATTTTCAGAAAGTAGATGTCCTTTTTGCTGGATCTGGCAATGATTATGGCTGTTGCCTGGCTGATGTGTATTTATGAATGTTCTTCCCTTCAGTGTGATCCATGTTTGTAATTCAGACACACACTAAGTCTGATTTATTCACTGACAAAATCTGTACATGACTAAAGTGTATATGATGTTTGAAAATCTACAGAGAGATTATTATACTCTACTGAATTCTACAGGCTATTATAAATTCAATAGAGACTTTACAGTGTTCTTTTTAAATCTGTGTAGATATCTTATTGTTCCTGAATTAAATACTATGCCCCTAAATGATAAAAAAGCATTCAAAATTTGAGCGCATTGTGATATTCACAATAGGCCTGAAGTAGGTTTGATTGGAAATTCCACTATTTGCAACTCTAAATATTACACAAATTGTGTATTATTTTGAAAAACTATTATTTAAAGGAGGAATTTTTATACCTCACAATAAATTCACACGCAAACAGCCATCTTGAGTGAGGTCCTTTTCAGAGCATATTTGTGTCTATTTGTGTAACATACATATAATTGGCATGATGCTTTACTTGATGCTAAATGAAAAGAGAGTTGATTAGTCATCATAACTGATTTATAATTCTTGGATCAAAGTTTTTGGAAGGAAACTTGTACAACAAAGACTGCAAAAATACTCACAAAATTTCAAAACACACATAGCTAACAGTGGGCACTTGAACTACTGCTTTGGAACCCAAGGGAATGCACTGTTCTTCTTGCTATTTGGGAGTGCACAATGTCCTCCTGTTAATGGTTTTATGATTTTTGTTATATTATTGATATTCCACATCATAATATCATGTAGTGTATCAGGAGTTAAAGGAGGGGGCACCCGGATATGAACCAGGGAGCTCTTGATAAAAACTGTTGATTAGTCATCATAACTGATTTAAAGAGTTAAAAGAGTTGAAGTTAAAGAGCAAATGCTCTTGGGCTAGTGGTTAGGATCCAGCGTTCTCACCACTGTGGCCCAGGTTTGATTCCCAGACAGGAATACCCAAAATGCAGCTGAAGCATTAAGTCCTTAACTCCCAGTACACTACATGAAGTTATGATGTGGAATATCAGTAATGTAACAAAAACCATAAAACCTCCATATTCTCTTGACTTTGAAGAGGAAATGCAGACAACAATTAGCAGATCTGGAGCTCTCATATCTTGCATGAGAACCTTACTCTCTTAGTTCATGGAAGTGATATCATATCAATTCTTTTTAAATACATATCTTAAAAGGTATTTTCTACTTTTTATGCATCGTGTGCATGTAATGATTGTAAAACTTTGAAATGCACATAATTAGAGTTCAGTTTATGGGCAGAATTTCTTCTTTCGAAGACTTGTCTGACAATTATTATCCTGCTCCTGAAACATTAGCAAATAAATACACTGAACAACTTTACTTAGTGGCTCAAATCTGCCAGTTTGGTAATACAATTAGATGTAAGATTGAAGATAATTTCTTGTTCCAGAGATAGAATAACAACAATTTAAAGAGTCTGAATACTTTCCTAAGACCTCTAATTTTTGATTCTGCACTTCAATTCTGTTAGTTTATTTCTTTAAAGTAGCAATAAAATCATCTGAGAAGACAGCAAGTCTTAAAGGTGCTTGAAGCGCACATAGTTTTTGGCAACATGAATCCTTGTTGCTTATATGTTTACCTGTTGAAATTGCTGTGCCTTGGGAAAAAAAGGTCTTTAAAACCAAATTAATTCTAAATACTACTGGAATGTGAGCAAAACTTTCATCTAATATGTTCTATTTTGAACTATGTTTGTTTCTTATTACTATGCAGTGTATTCTGCCTTGTTATGTATTAACTAAATAAGGTAAAAAAAAAAACAAACCTTGGCTCTCAAGAATAGTTTTTTTCTTGTGAAACCTGAGCCATAAAACTTACTTTATAATTAAGGTTTAGTAGTCTTAAATTAGCTCAGACTGTTTAAGGTATGAATTTTTCTTACAAAATTTAAAAACAACTGTAATTAAATCTTGGTAAAAACACTATTAAATTTGTTAGGCATCTTGAGTATTTTAAGTTTGATATGTCCTGGATAGAAGAGAAATATATGATTTCATTCTAATAGTGACAGTGGACCTTCCTGAAACAGGAAGATATGAATTAGTTGTCAGAAGTTTTATGAATGGAGACTCCCAGGGTGAAAAGGGAGATCTCAGACTTATTCATGTTCTCAGATTTATCCAAGATGTTACCATCTTCATACTGTTTACTGTTCATGCTAAAGCACAGGCAACAGGAAACTTTGACTCTGCAAACCTTGGGTACTTGAACAGAAGCTGATGTATTGAATTTTGAACATTCCATGAAATAATTAATTTCTAATACCATTAGCATTCACCATTCATTAAAGCTTCTTGCCTACCTCTGAAAAAGTACACTTAGACCTCTTTCTCTATCAAGGACTGCTGATAGAAATATTTTTGCATGTATCCAGCCTGTGATCTTTCTTGCTTGAACTTCTTGGTCTTTCCATTCATCATCACAAGGACTCCTCATTTAGCAGCTGCTCAGCCCAGTTCTGCTCCATTACTATCAACTTAACACTCATTCCATACCAAAATGCATGAAAACATGGATCTGGAAAGAGTGTAAATATTTTGAAAACATTTGTGATGATCCACTGTTACACACTGTACAGAAATATACAGGGTATTGTAGGCTGTCTGAGATTGCAACAATCTCTGTGTATATTTAGCAAATATACCGAGGTGTTTATATAAACCTGGAAAGGTTTAAACTGATTTTCTGGGAAACGTAAACTCTGTCTTAACAAGAACAAAAGTCCATTCAGGAAAAGACCGTGGTGGTGACAGTATTGTACTGGTGGGAGTTCAGACTTCTGCACATAAACTAGAGAAAGACACATCTTGTTTTCCATATCACCAAGAGAAATGTGTGAAAATGTTCAGTGAACTTTAAGTAATAGAGTTTTCTGGACTGTTCTGAAGGGAAGGAAGGAAACTAACATGTCTAATATTCAAGGCAAATTAAGCAGTGACAATGCATTGTCACAGAGGTGGAAAAAATATTCCCCTAGGTGTAGATTTTTGGCTTACTGAAGCTGTCCTATGTAATTTGCAACAACTTTAACGATGCAAAAAGAACCTGCCCTGCATTTGGAGTCATAGCAGAGAACACTTGACCTTTCTTAATGTACCTGAGTCTGAGACTCACCTTTCATGTTAAAAAAAGAAAAGTATTGCTTTTGTATTCTGCTGACAGTGAGAAATTTATATTTCTGAGCACATCAGAAGGACAAAGATGTAGGTGACAAACACTAAGCAGTTGTCAATTCTTCCATTCACTGGAATTTCTCCTACTAAATGGGAACTAGTTTGTGAGTTTGTTAATAAATAATTTAATAAAGAATTTTGCCTGAGTTGATAGATCAGGGTTAGAGTTTTTACTCTGAAGAGAGACACAAAAGGGAAAAATTGTAGGTGTATAGGAGAGAGACAATCACTTAACTGGAATCCATAGGAAAACAGTAGACAATGTGGATATGGTAAATGAAATTGTGTAACTGGTATCAGCAGATGAGTATATATCAAGAGTGAATTGGACTGAAGTGGAAAAGCAAAGATTGCATGATTATTGCAGAATCATGTGATATATTTTCTAATGATGGTCTATGAATTGAGGTAGTATTCTGATTCTAGCAAAATGGGAGAATGACTGGTGAACAGGTTTTTAAAATGCGACAAGATTTGACATTTTTACCGTTATTTAGGTAAAAGAAGAAGAAAGAATCCAAGATGACCACCAGGTTTTGGCATCTGCATAATTTGGGTGGGTGAAAACATTGCCATCTGTTCTTCTGTGTTTAAATATGTGTCCCTTCCCATACTGGCACATGACCTAATCATTGTGAGGCATTTTCTCTCATGTCTGCATTCTAACAGAAATGCTAGCCTTTTTGTATATTAGTATATAACTTTACATAGTCACATACCTATACAGGTCTGTATCTACACTGACATCTAAAAGAATTTAATCTAGTTCACTAAACAGAATTTGTACTACTTTTAGAAGAAAATATTGTTGGAACTGAGTTTTAATTATTCTCTCACACACTCTTTAGTGGCTCATTTTTATTAGACTGCTAGGTAGACTCATGCTGGAAGATGGCAGAGTGCTACCCTAATTAAAGATCAGCCAGTACACATTGATTTGATGTATTTGGGAGGCATATGATGGGATACACAAGCTGAATAGTTGAGTTAGTGAGAAATGTTACTGAACAGAAGGTCCTGAGTGCATTTTTCTGCCTAGGGCTGTACTGGACTGCAGTTGAGATTTGCAGGTAGGAAGAGAGGATGTCTAGTCAGTGGAGCAAGAGAGGACATGAGTGCAGTGACAGGAGAAAGGCACAGAGTGCAGTCAGTATGAGTATGGTGAAGGTGAAAACTGCATGGAGGAGGCTAGACAAATCACCTATGACAGTCTGGGTACTTGTAGTAATACAAATAGTTGGATATTCTTACGTACTCCTATTATACTCTATGGATGTATTCAGAGAATACAAGGGAAGACATAAAGAGGAATCCTTCACTAACAGTTTTCCAAGAAGGTAAGTTTTTCCCTCTATTTCAAGAAATTTAGTTGTCCTGCTATCCAGCTTACCTTTTGGGGAAAACTTGTTGTCTCTACTGAAAAGTTTCAAGAAATTAGTGAAGTTTAAAACCAGTAAGATTCTGAAGGGGTATTTAAAAAAAAAATAATGGTAGTGGCTTTTATAAACAGCTTCTTATGGTGAAACATCAGTTTTTGAAGCTCACTGGAAAAAAAAAAAAACAGAAAAAAAAACAGTGACTGAATTCTACTAAAACCTATAATGGGACTAATGAATCCTTAGTGTGAAAGGTGAAATGCCAACAAAACTTACTGAAAACAGATGCAAATTAACTTTCCAACTTAGTACAGTTTGGGAGAGTTTTCTGTGGTGGGGTAATATTTATAATGGAAATACTGCTATGTGTCTTTGAGAACTTCAAGTAGGTAGCCTTTCAGTATCAGTAAAAACCCATGAAAGATGTAGGCAGATCCACTTATTATAGAACCATGCATTTCTAGTGAAAAATAGAACTGGGTTGTTTCTATAATATGAAATAATCACTCTAAGAGAGAATCAATGCAACACCCATTAGAGGAGGATCTGGACCTGCTCCTGTCTGTCTCTGTTTTGCAGGGTACTGGCTGTTGCATGGCTACATGTGATGCTAAAAGTGAATTGAGTATGGATTTTGAAATGAACCTAGGTAATGGCTGAGAAGTCTCTGACCATAAAACCTAAAAATGGTAGCAGGAGGTGGAAAACAATGCAACTGACAATGTCCTTCCTCTTCCAGATAAATTATATTCATCTGTAGGATAAATACATGCAGTGAGTAAAGATGACAACTTTCTGTTCTGCATTGCTCAGTTCTTTAGCTGTCTGTAGAAAAACTGCAGATATTTGTTTGAGATATAAAGACAATTGGAAAGTAATTTACTGAAGTTCTTTATTCCAGATGGCTGCTTTTCAGTAATGATTATTTATCTGTTAATTATTGAGAGAATAAATACATCTTCAAGTGCTCATGACACTGTTTTTCTTCTTGAATTTAAATTGTGTGGTTCTAAAATTAGTTCTAAGGGTTTATTGTATTTTACGGTTGCTAATAGATCAGGGGAATATATGGAATGAATGCTGCTGCAAAGTTTTCATAGATCTTCTGTAAAAAGGTCCATTGAACATTCAGTGGCAAACTGCTATAGAACATTGAACTTTTGAATCCAGATGGTGTTTGTGTTGCTTCGTTTTCTGTTTATGGACTCTTCCTGGTGGAGGTCTATTCAGTTTTACAACTATAATGAACAGTGCTATAACAATGTATGGAGTGACTTAACATAAGAAATGGAAAATCATGTCAGTAGTATTCTGATAAACTATTCTGGTGATGTGTTATCCGTTTCAAAATCTAGATTATTTTTTTCCTGGAAGTAGGAGGACAGACGGTGAAAGGGATAGAACTTTAAGAATTTCATCTATCTTGTTTTGCTGTTTGAGTTCTTGAAGAGTTCAGGTGTAATCACAGCCTTCTGTTGCAACAGGAATCACCATCTGCTGAGGCATTCTGTAAGCAATATAATGTCTCTCCAGAGATAGTTTAGCATTCAATTCACAGAGAAGGATGGCAGGGACTTGTAAACAAAAGGAGACAACTGAAGCAGTGAAGAATGGGTTGTGCTCTAAAGATTCAATATGTTTCCTTATAGCTGAAAAATCCTGTAATGCTATAAAATCCTGACAGAGATTTCTGTTGTATTAATCGTGGCTTTTTTTTTTTTCTCTCAGCCTTGTTATTGAAAGCCAAAAAGTAATGCCAAACATTGCTTTATTTGTTTGTTTATTTGTTTGTTTTGTTTTGTTTTAAAGTGAAACCTTTAAGTTGGCACGTATTATGTAGCAAATAAAGTTTGTTTATGGAACAGGAGAGAAAGCTTCTACTTGCAGTTTCAGTAATTAACTAGGCAAGGTGTATTGGCAGTTGGTTCTTAACCAGTTATGAAGTTACTCAGAATGAACAGTCACGTTGCTAGATGACAAGCGGCTATTTAAACACTTTTCACCTTTATATCTTCTCATACAATATTTAAAGGAGACCATAATAGTTGTTGAGATACAGGGGAGATGATACTGGCTGGAGGCTATTTCCCACGTTGTTTTGAATTAAATCAAAATATCAGAATCGTAAAATACATATTTTTAGGCTATGAATTTAATAGTATTATATTTAAATGAAAAAAAAATTCCTAAGATACCTTCAAGGACAAGAGGTTAAAGAGTACGTGGGTTCTTCTTAATCAAGAGGAAGAGTTAAGTCTATAGCAACTGTAGGATCTCTTCTATAAAGTATTTTATAATAAGAAAACCCTGCTTGTCTATTTTGTCATGTAAAGCAGATATTCCGTACTCAGGAAATTTTAGTGTCTCCCACAACACAGCAGCTCCCCTTAATAACATCCATACAGGAAGATATTGCTGGGTCATGTCCAGTTGTGATCATGAAAGCATATATGTTTTGTGTTTTGAGCTGCATGTATTTCATTTGCTTTTTTTACATTAAGCATTCAGATTATGTCAGACTTGTGTGTATGAGAACTTTAGTGAGAAAAAGAAGAGGAATAAAAGGAATATATGTGTTAATTAATTTCAGTTTAAAGATAGTTATGTTGTAACAGGTGGGATATTATCTTCATAGCTCAGGTGCAAAGTAGAGAACTCTAAGAAGAGTATTTCCTTACCTGAGTATATACTTTTGAAGACAGTGTTGAAGCTGATGTGTCCTTGAGCTAAGCGATCATCCAGTCAGGAGCAGTTATATGTGATATGGGTGGCTTTCAGCTAAATTGAAATACTTCAGTTGTGACATAAAATAATGGTTATTGGCATAAAGTATTAAAGAATCTCACTCTTATTTTTAAACAGTGCAATTTGCAGTGACTCTTTGAAGGTCTGGGATAGCTATGTATCAGCTCTGTACTCATGAATGAAATTCTGTTAATGAGTGTTTATGTTTTGGCAAATGTAAAAGAGATGATGTGTATGATTCATTACATGTTATTCAATTTATAAGAGCTGTACCATCCCCGGACTGCAAAAAGTCTCACCCAGTGCAAAAGAAATTGTCACCTCCCTTACAAAATGAAGACAGCAGTGACTTTTAGGGGCACAGAATGAATGTAAATTATTAAACAGGATATGATGGGACCCAGTTATCTTCTTCAAATAAATATTTCAAAAAGCTAGAAGAAAGTAAATTATTAAAATCTACCTTCCATCTACACAGACCTGCTGACTGTTCAGTGATTTCTAAGTTTTCTTTCACAACCAAGATCTATACTTACAAATAATTTTCTAAAAAATGATGCTGTTCTGTGTGAAGAATATAAAACAGTCCTGGAGAATCACAGTTGGATGACAAAGGTTTTGTAATCCAAATCATGGAAGAATGAGATCTATGAAATCAACCTATTAGAGAAACATGGGCACACTTTCCTCCTCCAATTTTCTTGGCTTAATGTATGAGTACTGTATCTCCCCCATCTGTTTTTTTTTATTATTATTTTTTAATGTGCTATTTCTTTTATTACCATTATTATTATTTTTCATCCACATTGCTGCCTTTGATATATTAGTGCTTCTGTAAGCCCTGTAAGCTATAAACTGGAAGAACTATAAAATATATATTTATTTATTTATTTTTAGAAACATGGAATGACTGGATGACTTCTCATAAAATTAATGACTGCTGGAGTGCTATTCAACACTACCCAAAATGCCCACTGTCAAATGCATACTGACCACATTTAAGATAGGGGGACTAATTTGTGAAAGAGACAGTAACC
>VXAB01006874.1:0-19252 GCA_013399175.1 Odontophorus gujanensis | reverse complement strand
TTTTTTTTTTTTTTTTCCCGTTGAGGAATGATTTTGATATGAAAAGGACACTTAAAAAAAAATACTGTCAAATCCAGTGTTACCTGAAAGCATCACCTACTACTCTTTCAAATAACACCTTGAATTGACATAGCTTAAGTAGACTTGAGAGCAATATTACTTTAACCTAATTTGCCTGCTTTGTGTTGCTTTAGTGACACTTAGTGACTGAGGCATTTTTCTGGCACAAAGTTATTTTTGTGAAGATTTACAGTTAATAATTACTTCATCTAAAAGGAGGATGTAGAATTAATTTTTGTCTTTTAAATAAAAAGCTCAAAAATAAGCAATAAACTAGACAAAAATAGCAAACAAATTAAAAATCACCAACACCACTACAATAAACAAAACAAGACAGAACAACAATGACAACAACAACAAAACAACAAAAAAACACAACCCAGCAGGAGTAGAGTTTCTTGATGACAGAAATGACTTAATGATCCCTGCTACAGCACTCTACATCTCCCTGCTTCTCATCATTTTATGATAGGCTTCTTGCTACTCCTAGCACTAAAATCAATAAAGTGAGAGCATTTCAGAGGAGTTATATTAAGCAATTCCTTTGGAACAAAGAGGAGCGGAATGCATGTCTTTAGTGTTGTATGTATTACTAATCAACACTCAGCTACATTAACAGGAGCCTCCTATGGTTGTTCATGTTTGTGCTAAGGGACTTTTCAGGAAACTGCAAAACTTCTGTAAGAAGTCACTGATTTCTTAACACCTGACCAGAGTAAAACATATCCTAATAATAATAGGGACCAAATATCCACAGCAGACTTGCGCAGGAATGCTTGCACAGATGTATGCACCTGTCTCAAAAGTCTCATTACTGGAGAAAGGAAGTACAACACACTGCAGATCCTGCTGGGATCAGCTGTGCCTTCAGATGCCCTTGATATTTTTTCTGGACTTTGACATGCAATAATCTCATGTATTAGTGGATGTATAGCATAGGAACACATAGCCCTGTCATTAATAGTAGAAAGGCAACACACAAGGTGGAATAAACATTCCCATAGCTAGATCTATAAAAATATCAGAAGGTGAAGTGGTGATAGCAGTACCTTATCTCCTGAGGATATGGAAGAAAAAACCTCTTGAGTCAAGGCAATGTTGCACATTTAAAGTGAATCACCACTTATTAAAGACCCTTGCATGTCACTTCTGTTTTATTTGTATTTTCAACTTGCCCCTGAAGATGAATCTTGTCAGACCTATGCCTTTTTTGTCATGCTTACTTAATTAATGACAGTATTGAAAAATTGCAAGGATTACTTTGAATTTTATCTTTAACAGTTCTGCAAGCAGAAGACCAGAAATATGACTTTGCGGATAGTGAACAGAAATCCCTTGTGTACCAACAATTGGAAGTGCATGTTAGTTTCTCTATTACTTGATCAATGCTGTCACTAATGCAAATCTATTCCCACAGTGCACGGAGCGTCATTAATTTTATGTTGTTTACGTACTCTTGCCATAAGGTTAAACAATTCCTACTATTAAGCTAGATGAAATTGCATTACCTTAATGAAATGCACTTTACTGATAAAGAAGAATGTCACTTTCACAAGTGGAAGTGCTGTTAGCAAATTCTTACGAGAGAATTCCCAAAATCATATCATAATTGCTTGGACAGCTGTGTAGTTTACATAATGAGCAAACAATGCCAAGGTTTTTTATTTTCTTTGTCAGCTGTATTGGATGTTAGTATGCATGGTGGACCTTTTTTAGGCCTTTTATTACTTGATTGCAAATCATTCTTCATTGCTGCCCAAATTTATGGAAGGACATTGCTCCCTGAGGTGCCGTATCCTTTCAGGTCTGTAACTGAACATGACTGATGGCTCCAGTGTAACAGTTGCTTATTACGGCACTCACTGAGCTATGATTGCTCCAATACTTTATGTTGGCAGATGTGTTTCCCTTGGAACAGCATCTCTGAGACAGAGGTCATTGATCAAACCCCCCTCTGGCTGTTCCATTATGTGCAAATTATTGCTAAAAGTAGAGAGACTGAGAGGGGGGGTAATGTGTGCATGTGTGTGTGCAGGCTGCTCACTGCAGAATTTAGAGAAGGAAAAAAACTGATGTAATGAAGCAAAAAAAAAATCTGTCTAAACTGGAAAAATGTTTTTATAATATGATCAAATGGAGGAGAAAGAAAGAAATTAAGATTTTAGAGGGGGAAGGATTGCATAATATGGTAGTATTTCCTTTTTCACTGAGCAATGCAATGTGTGCCTCTTCTGTGTGTGCTTTTAGTTTTGAAGTTAACAGAAAAAGGGGCAGTTGATTCCTAGGACACTTCTATTAATAAATATGAGAGAACTGTTATCCATTGGAAAGGGCATTACTACATCGTAGTGGTCAGTGACTGAACATTGCACCAGTTTCAAGAAGAACAGAGCAGAGATAGGAGCTGCTGAATTAAGGAAGAGGATGTCTTGAGTGCCTCCTAGGTTGTTCGTGTGAGACATGGACTCTCACCACCACACTCTTCACAGAGAGTAAAGAGTGCCTAAGTGTGCCACAAGCAGTGTTTCACAGAAACTGAATTATATCAAGTAACCCATGAACAACTTACAATGTGTATATGAGATATCAAAATCTTGATGATGAAGTTTGTCTTTCACTAATGGAGGTGAGGATCCTTTTTCTCAGGGGGTTGTGTTTTATTTATTTGTTTATTTATTTTTAGTGTGAGCACAAGAGATCAGAGAGAAAATTGAAAAAAGATTTCTGGAAATTCATGTATCCTTTTTCTTCCTCCCAAGAATAAATAAAATAGAATATCAAAGCTTTACAATCTATCCTGAGTCTAATGGCTTGACGTAAGTTATAAAATAAATGGGGCTTTCCTGGTCAATTTTCTGAAATTAAGAAAGACTGTTGAATTAAACCTTAGACAGATGGTATGTTTTGGCTTTTCTCTAATTTTATTTGCCTTTTTTTTTTATATATATATCCCCTGGTTTTGTTTTAAAATTTTCTGGAGGTAGTACATTCCAACAGATTTGTGTATGCATAAAAATGCAAGTCTTCAGTGTGATCCCAAACAAAATTATTTATTTTTTATAAAAGTTAACAACTCATTTATTATGCAACATTTTCTAGCTTTGTATCTTTAAGCACTGTGGTTTACATGATGGAAAAATTACAAATGAAGAAAAAGATCAATTAACATTATTACTGACAAACTTTAGTTCAGTTTTCAGGGTATCTATCTCATATGAAATCACCATCCATGGAGACAACCAGAATTTAACTGAACAGGATCCCAAGAAAATTACTGCAAATCAAACCGCTGTTTTCCAAGGATTTTACCCGCTGAAACTGGACAATTGTGATATTGGACTATCTAATGTAAGCAAGTCCAATAAATTCTTAATAAAACATCTGCACTGTATTTCTTGCTAAAAAGTAAATCTCCCATAAACCTGCTCAGAAATAACATTCTCTCTTGGGAGTCTTACTTTCCTTCACAAACAGTTCAACAATTATCATGCTGGATATCAAGCAATTACCACATATAGGTTTTAATTATTGTAACTGCATGCTTCTTATTATTTATATATGAAGATATATATATTGGCTCTAGCTTTTTATTATAATTTCAGAAAAGCGTTCTTAACCTTGTTTAAAGAAACTAATCTTAATCTGGTCTTTTGGATGAAGTAAATATACTTGAGATTAATAGGTATTTCCTGTTTGCCTTGGATTTTTTTTTCCCTCTGGACTTCATTTCTGATAAGGGATCCACTTTTTAATTTAAAAGTAAATTAAAATGAATCTAAGAGTCATTCAAGTTTTTTTCACTGAAATTCTGAAAGAAGATATTTTCTTACCATAGTGAATGTTTTTCCTTCATCTATTGCTTTTGTAATCTCCCTTGTGTGGTGAATTCAGGAACCTTCAGTAAATAACTCATATATTCATCTTTAAGGGAACTGAAAATTGAGTTTTGATTTACTTTTATTTTTTAAAAACTTTATGACCTTTGCAAACAGAAAAAAACATTCATCTCTCTTGTTTTATTCTTGATATAGCAAGATCAGTATCCAGATGAGATGTTATATTTTGGAAATATTTGGCTTATAAATAAGTTTAATTTCTGTACTAGGGCCTTCAAACAAAAGCGAAGTGATGAATTAGGTAATATTTTGAAAAACAAGAGAGTACACTGTTTTGCAAGCATCTTTCCCTCATATGATTCGTGCTTTAGTTACAACACTTGCTCAGTGCGTGGAGACCTGGTTTGTCTTTCATGGGTCCAGGAAGAATTGCTGAACCAGGACAGGTTGTTTTTGTTTGCTTGAAATGTGTCATCATCTGATTGCTCAGTAATATTTCTCTTTTTCCTCTGGTGTCATATTGCTCATATTCATATTTTTCTCATCACAGAATGTGATTAAAAATAAAACAATTCCACAATGGGTGCATTTCTATGAGTACAAGAAATCACAGATCAGTCAGTTAAAAAAAAAAAAAAAATTGAGCATGAACTGTCAAAGTTAAAATGAAGTTGTTCACATAGAGATAAAATCCTATTTCTTCTCTCTCTTTTGACCCGAAATAAGACAAAATTATTTCTTCAGAAACAGGGCATATTTATGGACTGATTACGTAGTACTCTGAACTGTGCTTATTAGTCACTTGTGTTCTCTTGTGCAAGTGGTTTCGTTTGTTACCCACCAAGAAATACGTACAGGCCATGACTCTGAAGTCATGACATGAAGCCACCTTTCCTCCCTGAAAATGATTAATTTTCTCCTAGAATTACGTTTATGTATTTTGAATAGGCACATGATGACTGTGTGAAAATTATTTTTGCAGAACATTCTGCTGTGATATATATACTCACAAATGAAAATTGCAACTACAGAATGCCTGTAGGACTTGGATGCTGCTTGCCATTGTGCATAATCAGTTCACCGATTCTGCCATAAACAAGGTTTAATAGAAACTGTCTTGCTAATGTCAGGGTGCAATTAGTATCTTATATAATTTTGAGGGGATAAAATATCTGGAATAGTCATAGTAAAGGATGCAGATTTTTTTGATTTTAATATCCTCTGGGCTGTGATTCTTGAAAAATTTCCCTTGGTATCCTCAAATTCCATTCTGCTTACTCTTCTGACTTTAAGGAAGTTACACTTTTATTTAAATCTCTTGTCTTACATGAATGAATTAAATCTGTTCTTGAATGTGAGTAAATTTTAAGCAAAGAGCACCTTATTTAGCAAGGAAACTGAAGATTGGCAAGAGAACTTTTCAGAAATGTAAGTCACATACTGGTCACTTGCTATAAAACCAAAACATTTAGGATTCAAGCTGAGGATTTATAACAGCAAGGCAGTCATTGTCATTTGATTCTTTTCTGCTGACATATTTTCAGCTCTCTTGTGACTGTGCTCAACTATGAGAAACATAGATCCCAAATCCTTTATCTCTTGCCACAACTGATTGCATTCACCAATATCATTTTAAATCAAGAAACCTTTTGGGACTGATCTTCTGGAACATTCTAATAAATTTTAGTTTTGCTGAACTAGTCTCTTCTGGCAAGGGATATATAGCTCACTGAAAAGTCCTAGCACTTAGCAAAAGGGAATCAGATAACAGATTGCATCTGAGTAACAGAGAGTAAACAAAACTTTATTAAAATACTGGAAAAATTACACACCAGATAATTCATTCTTTAGAAGTTGTGCATGCACTGACATATTCTCTTAATTAAGGCCAGGTCCCTTAAAGACCATTCAGAAACCAGGGCAATATGGTTAACTGTCACTTCATTCAGCAAAACAGAGTATCTGTTAGTGAGAGCAAAGTCACTAGAAGTCTTTTACAATCATTTGGTAGCAAGACAGGCTGAAGTAGCAGTATTTCCAGGTCAGTGGGTATCTTGTCTGAGCTCTGCTGACTTTTCCTAGATTAGCAAAAATATATATCCAGACTCTTTCCAGGTCAGTTAATAATATTTCAAGTCTTTGACTTTCCTTAAGATGTTGAAGTGTCAGATAGGGACAGTTTAAATTAACAGAGTCATGATCTATTTATTCCATGTAAATTATTTTCAATTTTTTTTGATGGTGAAAACCAAGACTAGTAAAATAATATCTCTCATAACTTGGTGAGAAAAAAAAAAGAAAGAAAGAAAAAGTGTATCACAAGCCTACAAATTCAATGTAAAAAGTTCTATACTTAGAATAAACTATTCAGCTGTTATTTTTAATATTTATAATCAATTTGGAAAGTTTTTCACATTGTTCCTATGGAAAAAAAAAAAAAAAGAAAAAGAAAAAAGAAAAACTGTATTACTGATGTTTTCCAAACTGCTCAAAGTTGTTGTCATTTTAAAAAATTTTAAGCTGTGAAAATGAGGGGACATTTCAAAGAAACATTCATTAACTTAGCAGTCAAACACAGCAATGTCATGTGCATGCTTAACTTGAAAGACTTTCTGCCACAGCTTAACATCACTAATTAAAGGTTCATTATTATTAAAATTGCAATTTGCTCAGCCTGATTCATTTAACCAAACAGGTTTCAATTCAAATGTATGAAGTGACGTTTCACTTTATAAGGGCTTACTCAAATGTGGTTTTATTCAGTTCAATGGAATGTATGTAGTCCAAGCGCAGAAACACAAATCTTTATAGTAGATTTCCATATGAGACTGTATGGAACCAATAATTTTCACAAATTTCCATTGTACATTTATCACATTCTGTTCAGTGGAGTCTATGTTGCTTTGCAACCAAGGGTATACTGCTCTGGTTGTGGGTATATTTCATCAAGAAACTGCTGGCATAGGTGGGTGGCATTGAGAAATATGGTCTTATTATATTTTTCAATAACTTGAACAAGGAAGACAAACATAGCTACATACCTCATTTTCTTACAAGGTTGTTAGCTTTTGTTAGGTTATCGTGAGGGCGGAAAACGTGATATTTATCTGGAATACAGGGGAGAACAATGGTACATCAGACCACAGAAAATCTTGAGATCTACAGACATAAGTGGACACCTTCACTCTGCTCTTAACAGCTACTTAAATTTCACCCCTCTCAACATTCTCTTTTAAAATGAGAATATCTTCTTATTCCTTTACAGTAACTTGAAACAAAATAGTTTGAATTCATTTTGAGTTAAATAACATGTCTCATGACTTTGTTGAGACAACTAAATTACTTATTTAGAATGATAATTAAAGAAAAAAAAAGAAAAAACAACAAGACTTTGCAGTTTGGCATGGGATTCTATAGTAACATGAACTTCAAAACTTCGGAAATGAAAGTCTAATTTACCTCAGCTGAACAAATATCATCACTCCTGTGTGAACACATTATATTAATCCACAATTAATTTGACTGTTTGAATAAAAGTAGAGTTAATTGGCAGTGTATTATGATATCAAGGACGGGACAATTCAGGAACAAAGGAGGAAGTGAATACTAAACTAAACACAAAATTCTTTAAAGGCTGAACATTTATTTGTACTGCTGTCTTAGAATAAGGTGTATCCCACATTAGCAAAGCCGTTTGTGCTCTTAGCACTAGGTTAGTTTTTTATACCTCTTCTCTTTTCTATATTTTTGCATTTAATATCATTATCTGAAGGTGGCTGTATGCTCACAAAGATCCTTAAGTATGCTTGTGATCTTGTGATATCAGGTGACTATCATGTAAATCCAAAAGTTGGTACTGTCAAATTGGTGCAGCCTCTGTTACAATGCTTGCATGAGATTTGACAAAACTTTTTCTCTGAATGGACTTTTTTATTTATGAGAAAAGTAATAGAAATATTAATTATGCAGTTCTACAATGCTACAGGTAGAACCTAATCTGTTCGAGAGATACAAGGTGAAGTCTAGAGGGAGGGTAAGAACCCAAGAAAGAATTGGGGATTTGAGGCTTAGCTAGAGACCTTGATGCATACAGCTATAGTTAACAGTTACACTAAATAGAGTTATACTGGGCTGGCAGCCAGTCACTAGTGAGGCTCTCTAGGACTCTGTTTAGAGCCAGTTCTCTTCAGTGTTTTTATTAATGATCTGGATGTAGAACTCAAATGTATATTAAGTGAGTTTGTAGATGATACATCATTAGGAAGAGCTGTTGAATCTCTTGAGAGTAGAGGGTAGAGAGGTGTTGCAGAGAGACCTTGTAAGTCTTCACAGCTGTGCAATTTTCAACTGCATGAATTTTAACAAGAATAACAGCAAGATTCTGCACCTGGGACGGGGGCAGCTTTGGATATATGTACAGACCGGGGATGAGAGGCTGGAGAGCAGCCCTCTGCAAAATGACCTGCAGGTTCTAGTTGGTGGCAAATTGAACATGAGTCAGCAGTGTGCCCTGGCAGTCAAAAAGAACAGCTGTACCCCGGGATGCACCAGGCCCAGTACCACCAGTGGGTGAGGGAAGGGGTTGTCCTGCTCTATTCTGCACTGTGCAGCCTCACTTTGAGAAATGGCTGCAGCACTGGGTACCAATATAAGGACATCATAAAACTGTTAGCATGACCAAGTTCAGTTCCATCTGTGCCATTCCTTTCCTAATCCAATCTCTACATGTCCAGATAGCACATTTCCTTCTACATCTCAGTTTGATGAGTAGGTCCTTGCTCAGCCACTCTGTTTTCCTACCTCCTCTGCAGGATTTCATGCACTGGGGTATGGAGAGCTCTTGTGCTCTCAAAAAGGCATCCATAAAGAGTTTCCAGTTTGATACTGGAATGCATTTTGACTGAGAATCAAAATCATTGCCAAATCAAGGTCGTATGAATCAGCTAAATAAAATTATTAAACAAAAGGTTCTTTAGAAGAAACAATTGTAAAAGTAGACCTTGAAAAACAGATGTTTCTCTGGCTAAGTTCTGTGTGGTCCATAGGTGTTTAAGTTTTTTACCTAGGGCATAAAATAATTATTGATCAATTCACTAATGAATGAAAACTAGAGAATCAATAAAAGAAGATATCAGAACACTGATATAAACAGCCTGGAGCCATAATCTGTGTGAAATCAGGGATAAATATGTAATATAGAAAGAAATAAATACATCAGACTGCTTTTGTATATCTAGGACCCTTCTGAAGTGGCGGGGTCCTGTTGCCTTCTGTATGTCACAGCTTTCTCTTACAGAAAACAGAAGTTGTGATAAAGACTTGCAATTTGTGGATCATCAGCAGAATGTGAAGAGATACCATCAAGAATAGCTTGCAGATATTTGTGTTTGATTGACACGTGTTATTTTTAGGGTAATACATCAAGGCCAGGTACAAGAATTCAAAAAGGACAATGAAATCATTAAGAGGTTTTAAAGAAAAGATATTCACTGGCTAAGGAGTATAAAAGAAGTCTCAGCTATCCCAGTACATATGGCATAGTGGACAACAGGCCTGCAAATTGAAATGTGTGCAGTTTTCTTCTACTTCAGCAAGGGAGAAGTGAAGCTGGGAATCAAAACTGAAAAAGTTTCTGCTATTGTAGAAAGGTGCCAGTCTCCAAGGAATCTTATAAGTATCTATGGATATCGAGGAATTTAAATCTGAGAACTTTCATGCTGGAAGTGAAACAAGTGAGAGTGGATAGAGAAGATGATACAAGAACATGGAAGGGGACTGCAAGTAATGACTGTTGGATTTTTACTCTCATTGCAAACCTACAGAATTTCAATTGAAAGCAACAAATGCCTACTTAAGAACAGCTGCGGTTTCTTTACAGTATACAAAATGAACTGTATTTATAGAGTTACCCAGAATTGAAAATCAAATGAATAGATTTATGGAAAAAATGAAAATCATATTGAAAACTAAAGCTAAAATAAAACAAAACAAAATAACCTCCGAATCAGGAAAGTATCAAGCTGCAAAATACTGATGGCTTCAAGAGAAAGCAGTACTTATACCTTCCTAAACTACCTGCTGTAGGGACAATGTTAGAGACAATGGGGTTGAGTAGACCTTTTGTTCTGTTTCTGTATAGCCATTCTACAGTTTTGATGTAGAAGAATATGTATGAATGAAATATATCTGACAGTGTTTTCTGACCTCATTCTATGGCTTAGTGAGACCCAGTAACTGATGGAAAAAAAATCAGACTTATAATGGAACACAAACCACATGGGTGGTAAAACTTACGTATAAAGCATATTTTTCAGATGAATCTGATGGTATCTTATTTTTCTTGCTGGTAAGACCAAAAAAGGTGTAATTGTCCCTTCTACTGGTGTTGTGGTAAGTAAGTAACACGTGAAGTACATTGTAGTTTTAATTTCATAATGAAGTCAGTCTTCCTGTGCGTGGAAAAAGGAAGTCTAGACAGAAACATAATCAAATCTTGCATCTGGCATCTCAGGGTACAAACCTGAGCGTCTCATCTCTTCTACAGCTATGCAGATATACATTTATTTCATAAATAATATGATGCCTCATAGCTTTGATTCATGCTGTTGGAAAACCTTTGAAAAATATATCTCTAGCCCTTGTGAATTGATTCTGTGTTCTAGCAGTAGGGAACTTCTGTAAAATAGTTTGAAATGTGTTTTTGTTGGAAATAGGGAAATGCTTTCAGCCTTTTTTATCTTTTTTTTGGATGAAATTCACACAGGAAACAATAAATAGATACATTTAAATTTAATAAAAGTTAATCACATGTACTGTGATGTATCAAAATAGATGCATTAAGCCTCTTTAGTTTCCATCAGAAATCATTAATGTCCAAACTTTTAAAACTGAGCAACCAACCTATATTATGAAGGATGTCAAATAAATAGCAAAACTTTGTTGTGGTTTTGTGAATTTTATTGTTGGTATTCCACATCATAACATCATACAGTGTACTGGAAGTTAAAGAGTCAGTGTTGCAAATGTGGTCTCAGAAGAGAAGAGTGTACTGCTGATCCCAGGAGACTTCATTATTCCATTTCTATTTTCTGTTCATAGGGAAAGACAAAACTGACTAAGAGTCACAAGACTGTTCTCTTTTTCTGCTCTTCTCTTCAGTGTATACTCCCCAGCCATCTCACCTACAGCATTAGAGTAAGGCCTTTGGCCCTCTCTGTCTCATTTATTTTATATATTAGCTTCAATACCAATTATATTGTATTATATTGTGTTATCTTGCATTCTCCTATCATATTTAATAAATTTGTTTTCTCCCTTATTTTGCTGACAATGTTTTGTTTTTAGGTACATGTCTGTACCTTTTCTGTATCCCCTTTCTTCCTTTCCCAGATGGTGAGTCCATGGGTCCCTCTGCCACATTAGTCACAGAATTAGGCTGAACTGGGCCAGAACCTTTGACAAACTTTTGTATTAGATAATACATAGTACTTGTAAAGTAGATGGTGGGAATATAAGTATGTAAAAAGGAAGCTCTTCCTCTTGAAAGTCAACAGAAATTTATATATAGGTGCACACATGTGTGTATGCACCTAACACAAGTGTAATGGAAAATTTACTTCTTAGCTTGAATTAATCACTATTTATGAATCTGAAAATGAATAGCTGATGGAAAATTCAATTTAAATTCAAACACATGCCTGAGAATAAAATCTGAATAAAATCTTTTGCAGATCTGAAATCAGACTACTGATATCTTTGCTTTATATATCGAAAACTTTTGTGCAGAAGAAATAACAAGCTGAGAACTGACTTGTTTGCTACACACAGCATCTAACTTTAGTGATTATAAATAGTAGTCTAGCATTTTGAAACATGTATAGCAGGTTTTTTCCTCTGTACATTCTATATTGTTCAGTTTCTTTTTAATTATTGCATTAGTAATTCATACACATGATGTAAAATGCAGTAATGAAATAATATGACCCTTTTGAAAAATTAAGAGACTGACTCAAAAGTCTTATAAACTATCCAAATGTACTAATGCAGAATTCTTTGCAAGAGTGTTGGTCTGTCACTTTACTTAGAATTATTTTAGTGGTATAAAGTGAAGACAATCTGGTTTTGTATACGTGAACTGTGAAAAGACTGCAGAACAAAGATTTTACTCAGATGCTAAGTACGAAAGTCTTCTATTCATTCTACATATTTTGAGCTCTGGATCTAGGAATAATATTATGATTTGATTATGAAGATCATTAGTTTGAAGATAGACGAGGTAGGTTAGGTGTAAGTGGTGTAACTGTCATTTGTAAGTTCTTAGACTTTTTATTTGAAAATGAGAGCAGTGACTACAGATTTTAGCTGCCCTGTACTGTGAACCTGTTTAGTTCAAATTTTATTTCTTAGTTCCTGGGTTTCATGCTTTGTTGTTAATGTATAAACCATGTTAGAATGATCTACTTTTTCTATTACTTACTTTCAGAGAAAATAAGCTGGAATTTGGGTTGTATTTTCGAACAGTGTAAAGAAGCTGTGAATAATAGTATGATAGATTGATTTACCATGATTTAACATGATTTACCAAATAGAATGATTTACCATGATGTTAGGAATAAGTGCAAATGATTTTTTTAATATATTTTAAAAATCTAACAAAAAATTGGGGACAAACAAGACTTGAAACACACTGTAGATTGCAGAAATGAAAATTATATAACACTGAAATTCTTAAAAGTGAAAGGAAAAAAAAAGAAAGAAAGAAATACCGACAACAATGCAGAAGAGCATGAGATTATGATGGTGAGTAAAAATAAGATGCTAAGGTACTTTTAGTCTTCCCCCAGTTAATAAAATAAAGTGAATATATAACCAAACAGTATTCTGCACATAAATGATTATGATCTGCTTTGAGGGGAAATGAAGGTGTTCACTTCTGTTGAGGATAATGTCATTAAATCTCCTAGATGGAAGTTGCAGTAGTCTGAGCCAGAGACTCAACAGACGTATATTAAGAATAGAAACTAGGTAATACTTTTGGTCTTAGGGACAAGTAGTTGTGTATATGAGAGAGGAAAAATACTCCCACAGTTACTGTTTGTGGAAATGATTCAGAAAAAGAGGTACAACAGAATTTTTCAAACAAACAAACAGACAAAAAAAACCAACAACCATACAAAATCTGTGGGTAAAATTAGATTACTTAGTTTCAGTATAGAATTGAAAAGGTTGCACTGGCTTAGAGCAATTTTAAGTGTGAATACAGCCAATGTGATATGTTGATTGAGAGCAGCCCTGCTGAGAAAGGGTTACTGGTGGATGTCAGTCTCACAAGAGTGAACAGTGTTTAAGTGCAGCGCAGAAAGCCAACTATATCCTAGGCTGTATCAAAAGTGTAGCGATCAGGTAAAGAGAGAGGATACTCTCCCTCTGTTCTGCTTTCATGGGACCCTATTTAGAGTAATGCATTCAACTCTTGAAACCTTCAGCACAACAAAGACACGGACCTATTAGAGTAAGGCCATAAGAGGGCCACGAGGATAATCACAGAATCACAGAATCACCAAGGTTGGAAAAGACCTCCAAGATCATCCAGTCCAACCATCGACCTACCATTAATACTTCCACTGAGACTCCTTTTCTCTAGACTAAACAATCCCAGTTCCCTCAGCTGTTCTTGGTAAAACCTATGCTCCAGACCCTTCACCAGCTTCATTGGCTTTCTCTGGACTTCCACCAGGGCCTCGGTGTCTATCTTGCAGTTAATAGGGTCCAAGACTGAGCACAGTTCTAAAGATGTGGTCTCATGAGAACCTTGTACAGGCGGATGATCACTCTCCTGCTCCTGCTGTCAACAGTGTTTCTGATACAAGGCAGAATGCCATTGGCCTTCTTGTCTACCTGAGCACATTGCTTACTCACGTTTAATCAATTCCCCCAGGTTCATTTCTTCCACACCGTTTTCCAGCCACTCTGCCCCAGGCCTGTCACATTGCCTGGGGTTGCTCCGGCCAAAGTGCAGGACCTGGCACCTGGTCTTGTTTAACTTCATTCCATTGGGTTCAGCCCAGCTATTCAGCCTGTCCAGATCCAGCCTGTCCAGATTCTAATAATCAGATATCTGCAGTATCTCTCCAGAGTTAGAGAGTTAAGGATGGATTAGCTTGGAGAGGTGAAGACTCCAGAGAGACCTTATAGTGGCCTTCTACTACTTAAAGCTTACAGAAAAGCTGGATTCTTAAGGAGTGTAGAGATAAGCAATTTGTAGCTCTAGTTTTAAGCTAGAGGAAAGGAGATATAAATTAAACATTCAGAAAAAATTCTATACTATAGANCCAGACCCTTCACCAGCTTCATTGGCTTTCTCTGGACTTCCACCAGGGCCTCGGTGTCTATCTTGCAGTTAATAGGGTCCAAGACTGAGCACAGTTCTAAAGATGTGGTCTCATGAGAACCTTGTACAGGCGGATGATCACTCTCCTGCTCCTGCTGTCAACAGTGTTTCTGATACAAGGCAGAATGCCATTGGCCTTCTTGTCTACCTGAGCACATTGCTTACTCACGTTTAATCAATTCCCCCAGGTTCATTTCTTCCACCCCGTTTTCCAGCCACTCTGCCCCAGGCCTGTCACATTGCCTGGGGTTGCTCCGGCCAAAGTGCAGGACCTGGCACCTGGTCTTGTTTAACTTCATTCCATTGGGTTCAGCCCAGCTATTCAGCCTGTCCAGATCCAGCCTGTCCAGATTCTAATAATCAGATATCTGCAGTATCTCTCCAGAGTTAGAGAGTTAAGGATGGATTAGCTTGGAGAGGTGAAGACTCCAGAGAGACCTTATAGTGGCCTTCTACTACTTAAAGCTTACAGAAAAGCTGGATTCTTAAGGAGTGTAGAGATAAGCAATTTGTAGCTCTAGTTTTAAGCTAGAGGAAAGGAGATATAAATTAAACATTCAGAAAAAATTCTATACTATAGAGGGAGTGAGGCACTGGAACAGGTTGCTCAGAGAAGCTGTGTATGCTCCATCCCCAGAAGTGTTCAAGGCCAGGTTGGATAAGTTAGTGGGAAAGCTGATCTAGTGGAAGGTATCCCTGTCCATAGGATCTTTGAGGTCCATTCCAACCCAAACCATTCTATGATTCTATAAGTAAAAGTGGAATTTACAGGAGAAGAAAGATCAATTAGACTTGTTCCAATGTATATTTTTTAAACTCAGGGAATATCAAGTTCTTGAGAAAATCATACAAGATGAAAAACACTGATGCAAAGATCTAAGAGTCACTTTGGAAACAAAGTTGGCTATCAGAAAAGAAAATGAAGCAATTGAATAGATGCTTATCACCAGTGTTTAAAACATCATAAAGTATACTGAGGTGCTTGTTGTGTGAGTGTTATAACAGCTGTGTTTCATCACTGTAGGCCATTAAAATATCACGTGACCAACAAGCATAAGAATCTGTGTATGATGGGAGCTCCTGGATCTAAACTATGATTCATTTCTTGGTGCATTTCAAACAAGTCAATAAAGGATGGTTTTACTGCTCCACCAGGTTTCTGTAATTGCTGGTGGATGATGCCATTCACTTTCTCAGTAGAGGTTGCTATTCTGAGTTGGTATTTCAAGAAAAGATAAAAGGGGAGTTGATTGATACTCGGCTGAACACGAGCCAGCAGTGTGCTCAGGTAGTCAAGAAGCCAATGACATTCTGGCCTGCATCAGAAATAGTATTGCCAGCTGGAGCTGTGGAGTGATGTCCCCCTGTACTTGGCTCTGAATATTTTTAAATACGCTGTATCTCTGACCTGTTGTGGTTGGTAATTGCCATGCTGAAAACATGGAAAAAGAATACAATTGCTGAGTAGTATGGAGCTGTTGCTTATGTCTAATGAGATTGTCAAGGTGGATGAAATTTGCAGGAAAATTTAACAGCTAATTTTAGTAGTGTTCAGCTACCGGTAGGCTAGAACATAGACAGCAGCTTGAATTACCTTGAGTGAACACAGTAGGGAATAAGTAAAATGAACTTCAAATATTATCTGCTGTGGTACAATTAGTGAAAATAGATAGAGATCAGGCAGATTAAGTAATCAGAAAATAACAAGAAGGAATTCTACAGGTACATTCATTAAAGGAGACACACCAAGGAGATTGTAGCCCCTCTGATAAATGACAAGGGAAAACTAGTTTCAACAAACGTGGAGAGGGCTGAGGTTCTCAGTGAGTTCTTCACCTTAGTTTACACTGGCAGTCATGATTCTCAAATCACTCACATCCCTGAAACTCTAGGTAAGTCTTGGGAGGGCAAAATATTTCTAACTGTAAACATATAGCAGGTTCAAGATCATCTTAAGAGGCTGAATTTGTACAAGTCCTGGTGCCTGGAAAAATTATGGAAGAGATTGTCCTAGAAGATGTGTTAAAACACATGCAAGATGAGGAGGTGGTCTGGGACAGCCAATAACAATTCACCAAGGACAGGTCATGGCTGCTGTAGTAGATGTAAATCCAAAGAGACCTGAACAACATTGAGAAGTGGGCCCATGCTGATGAGATTCTACAGGACCAACTGCACAGACACAGAGAAGAACTCATTGAAAGCAGCCCTGTGGAAAAGTACTTAGAGTTTCTGGTGGATGAGAGGTTTGTCCTGAACCAGAAGTGTAATCCTTCTGTGCTGGAGGCCAACAGTATCTTGGATTGCATCAAAAAAAGGTGACCAGCATGGTGAGAGAGCTGACTGTTTCCCTCTACTCTGCTCTTCTCATGACCTGCTTGGAATTCTGCACACAGGTCTGGGGCTCTCAGAAGAAAAAAATGCAGAACTGTTAGAGTGGGTCCAGAGAAGGCCACACGAATGATCAGAGGGCTGGAGAGCCTCTGATGATAAAGAAGAGTTGAGGGAGCTAGGCTTGTTATATCTGGAGGAAAGAAGGTTCTGTGGAGATCTCAGTATGATCTTTCAGTACTTAAAGTAAGCTTATAAACAGAAGGGAGATCAAGTTTGTATACACTCTGAAAGCTACAGGACAAGGAAAAATGGTTTTAAATTTAAAGAAGGGAGATTTAATTTAGATACTAGAAAGAAGTTTTTCACTCAGAGAGTGGTGAGGCACTGGAACAAGTTACCTGGAGTGGTTGTGGATGCTCCAAGGTTGGATGGGGCCCTGAGCAGCCATAGTGGGTAGTAACTCTGTCTCTAGCAGGGGTGTGGAACTAGGTGATCTTTATGGTCCTTTCTAACACAAGACGTTCTATGATTCTATGAATAATCTCTTTACTGTGTTATGTTTGATATCATTTGAGCCAGCTAGTTTCCAGTTTGAGTACCTAAATCTATAGAGAATCTTGTTCATGGTTGTTAATATTATAGAATCATATAATAGATCCATAGGAGAAGTGCTTGAGGCTGGTAATCATCTTTGTGTCTCTTCTCTTGTCTGTGACTCCAACAGCTCCACAGAGAATACTAGGAATGATAAATTCAAGAGCCTGCTTGGATTACATTTTTCTGTTACTGAGTGTGGTGCACAACACTATGTAAAATCATTCTAGGGTTTCTAATTCAGCACTGAATAATTTAACCAGCATGATCCTACTCAGCTCTCTCTTTTGCTGATATCTGTTTTTAGTTTGTGCATCAAGGATGCTTTGTTTTGGGAGCAAGAAAATTAGAAAAAAATCTTTTTGCTTGACTAAATGATTTTAGAGACTATCTCCATGAAATTCATAGAATCTGCCCGATACTTACATTCCACGTGGAGTACAACAGATACATGCATTCTGAATTATAAGTCTTTAAACATTTTATATCATAAAGATTTTATATATCTCCTTGTATATTTTCATTCATATTACCCTTGGGTGATATATGTTAGTCACAAAGACAACCAGAAAGAATTTAGTATAATTCATGTCCCCACTACTTTGGAATTTCACCAATACTCTCTCACCATGCTGGTCACCCTTTTGTGATGCAATCCAAGATACTGATGGCCTCTAGCTCAGCAGGGTTATAATGCTGGTTTATTTATATTTCATGTTATAGTGCTACTTAGGGCATTCAAAACACTCAAATGCTCTCTCTGGAAAAGATGAGCACAGAAATATTAGCCACTACCTTGGCCAGTACTAATACTAAGTATTTAACTATGACTGATGAATGAAATAAACTTTGTAAGATTATATGATATAAGCTCCTCTCCACACTCACTAAGGAATATACTTGGCAGACCAAATAATACTGTACTGGACAACCCCCAGTCCCATTCCAGGAGCCATCAGCCCACCAAATGCTCATCTCTACTTCAGAAAATCACAGAAAATAATTCAATTGTAGATGGGAACCCAAAGTCCATACTCCAGAGGAACAAATAACCTTTCCTAGCCCCTCGCATATCTGTCCCAGGTGAGCTTCAACCCTTATGCCCAGGTGTGAAACCCTCTGCGGTGAGTCACCAGGAGAAGCTCTTGAGGTTGCCATTCACAGTATGGGGAGTTGTTGTCCTGGATTGTGGGACACATTTTGGGGGTGAGGTAAGGGGCTCAGCTCAAGTACCTCTACACCAATGCATTCAGCATGGGCAACAAACAGGAGGAGCTGGAAGCCATTGTGTGGCAAACTATGACTTATCTGCCCTTACAGAGGAATGGTGGGATTGCTCTCATGACTGGAGTGCTGCAGTGGGTGGCTCTTCAGAAGGGACCGGTGAGGAAGGAAGCGTGGTGACATGTCTCTCTATGTTAGAGAGTGCTTTGTTGTTGTGCTTGGGGCTGGGTATGATAAGGTTGAGTCTCTATCGGTAAATATCGGAGGGGGGGAGCCAACAAGACAGACATTGTGGTGGGAATCTGTTATAGACTGTCTAACCAGGATGGGACAGATGAGATGTTCTGTGAATACTTGGCAGAAGTTGCACGATTGTCAGACCATATTCTCCTTGGAGACTTCAACTTCCCTCATATATGCTGGAAACAGCACAGAACAAACAGGCTAAGTGGTCNACTTCCCTCATATATGCTGGAAACAGCACAGAACAAACAGTCTAAGTGGTCTCTAGAGTGTATAGAAGATAACTTCCTGGTGCAGCTGTTAGGAGAGGCTACAAGGGGAAGTACCCTGTTAGACCTGCTGTTCACAGACAGAGATGGTTTGGTGGGAGATGTGAACCTTGGACTTCCAGAGGGCAGATTTTGAACTGCTCATGACACTGGCAGGGAGATTCCCTTGGGATTCAGTCTTGAAGGGTATCCTGGAAGGCTGGTTGCTCCTCAGGAGAGATATCTTAAAAGTGTAGGAGCAGGCTATCTCCCTGTGCTGCAACATGAGCTGGCAGGGAGGAAGACCAGCGTGGATGAACAGG
>VXAB01006871.1:142951-185126 GCA_013399175.1 Odontophorus gujanensis | reverse complement strand
GAAAGCTGGCTGATGGAAAGGGACTTTGGCATGCCNGTTCGGGGAGGAGTGGCTGGAAAGCTGGCTGATGGAAAGGGACTTTGGCATGCCGATGGACAGTCAGCTGAATATGAGCCAGCAGTGTGCCCAGGTGGCCAAGAAGGCCAATGGTATCCTGGCCTGTATCAGGAATGGTGTGGTGAGCAGGACTAGGGAAGTAATCCTACCCCTTTACTTGGCACTGGTGAGGCCCCACCTCAAGTACTGTGTACAGTTTTGGGCACTCCGTACAGAAATGACATTGGGGTGCTGGAGCAGGTGCAAAGAACGGCAACAAGGCTTGTGAAGGGCCTGGAGAATATGTCCTATGAGAAGCAAGTGAAGGAGCTGGGGCTGTTTAGTCTGGAGAAGAGGAGGCTGAGAGGAGACCTTATTGTTCTCCTCAAGTACCTGAAGGGTAATTGCAGTAAGAGCAGGGTTGGTCTCTTCTCAATGCTGACAGGTGACAGGATAAGAGGAAATGGCCTCAAGTTGTGCCAGGGGAGGTTCAGGTTGGATATAATGAAAAACTTTACAGAAAGGGTTTTTAAGTACTAGAATAGGCTCCCACACTAGGAAGGTGGTTAAGTCACCATCTCTGAATGTGTTTAAAATACATCTGAGTGTGTTGCTCAGGGACATGACTTAGTGGTGGGTTGTTAGAGTTAGGGTAGTATGGTTATGATGTGGTTGGTCTCGATGATCTTGAAGGTCTTTCCCAACCTGAGCAATTCTATGATTCAGCATATCAGCAACCAGATTACATTTTGATTTTGGATTTCTGAGTTTTCTTGATGTTATATGCTACAATTAGCCTAGAACTGGCCTAATTTCTAGATTTGTGAATACAGAATGGGCTAGAAAAAGCCTAAAGGGCATCAGAATTGTAAAAGTAGTCATATTTCTTCAACATGCTGTTTATTCAGTGTACGTACTGTGAGAATTTGACAAGTGGTAAAATAGCATCATTGTAAAATGAAAGAAGTAACAGAAAGCTAAATGCAGACAATCAAAAGAAAGAGCTTCTAACTATCTTCTGAAGATGTTTTCTAATTCTACTATTATCTGCTTTCAGTGACTAGTTTACAACTTTTTAGAAAAAAATCAGTATTCTTAAGTTAAAGCACAGGAGTAAAAACGAACCCAAAGACAGCCTGCAGTCACCTAGTAGACCAAGTTCCTCACTTTAGCAAGTAAGGCTTGCTGTTTTGGTTATTTCTAAGATTTCTGGGGTGCATTAAAAAGAGTGTGGCCAGCAGGTCAAGGGAGGTGATCCTCCCCATCTACTCTGCCCTGGTGAGGCCTCAGCTGGAGTATTGTGTCCAGTTCTGGGCTCCCCAGTGCAAAAAAAGACAGGGATCTCCCTGAAAGAGTCCAGCATAGTGCTACAAAGATGACGAAGGGACTGGAGCACTTCTCTTTCTAGGAAAGGCTGAGATACTTGGGTCTGTTCAGCCTTGAGAAAAGAAGACTCAGAGAGGACCTGATTCATGTCTATAAATAAGGAGTAGCAAACAAAGGGAAGAGGTTGGACTCAGAATTGTGTGCTGATAGGACAAGAGGAAACAGTCAAAAACTGAAGCATAGGAAGTTCCACACAAATGTGTGTGGGAGCCTCTTCACAGTGCAGTGACAGAGCACTGGCACAGGCTGCACAGAGAGGTGGTGGAGTCTCCTTCTCTGGAGATGTTCCAGACCCGCGTGGACACCTACCTGTGCAACCTGGGCTAGGGAGCTGCTTTGACAGGGGAGTTGGACTCCATGATTTCTAGAGGTCCCTCCCAACCCCTACAGTTCTGTGATTCTGTGACAACTAAAATAGAGATGGTAAGACTTGCTTTAAAATAGGTTTTTTTTTTTCATAACTTTCTAGGGATTCTCTCAAAGCTATGAAAGACACATTCTTCACAACTCCCTTTTTAAGCTATTTACAAGTCAAAGACTGCTACTCCTGTATCTTGTTGTTAAGCACGGGAGAGGAATATGGTTTTTATTTAGACTTTGTGTGAACATATGCGACAGAACCAAACTCACCACACAGAGAGAAGACTCCACAGATGGCTCCAATTAATCATTAACCTTCCAACAGACTGATGAGAGTGGGAGGAGCCTGCAGCTTATACAAATCCACTTTGTTTCTCTTTTTCTGTCTTTATTTTACAGTGATATAAGGAAACAGTTTAAGGATTTGCTGTTACAGTACTGTTGGAGTAAGGAGTACTGATTGAGAAGGACCTTGGAAACTTAGTTATTCTAAGAATGCTTTAAACTTGCATGGATGAGAGAACTTGTGAGGAAACAGAAGAAGAGATGTTGGTTCTGAATGCCCAGACACAACTTTTTAAGGACTGTTGTGCTACTACAGTCCCTTTTTCTCTATTTTACATTGTGGTCAAATCTCTTTTATCAATGAGGCAATAGCCTGGTGACATCCGGTGTTAATGGCAGTAGGATGTCGTGTGGAAGAAGGAGGGAGAGAGGGACAATGAGAGGGAGGGACATGAGACAACAGACTCACTCAGGAGTCTTAGGGAAAGATGCATATCTCCCTTTTTTCCTCAAGGGACAAAAGAGGGTAGCAAAAGTGAGGCACATGTAGCTCAGAATACAGCGACAGTCTCACATTCCATCTAAAGTAAAGTGCAGAAGTTTTTCCTCTTCTTCCAATGGGCATATAGAGTTCTTGAGGCTGAAGCTGTTTCAGAGTGCCTTTGCTCCAGCAATAAACATCTACGCTACTCGATACCTTACAAGCCTTTTCCCTAAGAGCCATAAAGAGCTATCAGCTTATTGTACCCCGGGTCCCATTATTTGCTTGGGTTGGTAAATCAGGAGATTGTAACTTGTCAGAGGACAAACTTTAAGCCTAGGAAACTATCCTCTTGAGACAAAAGTATAAAAATCACTCCATACCCTTCTTAGATAGCCTTATATAAATATTCAATCTAACACTAAAATGCATGCTGTGAAAATTCATTAACAGTACAGAGTAAGACTAAGATGAATAGCAGCCAATAGCGAAGTATGTACTTCAGGCACCAATGGACTTTTTCACCATTTGAATGTACTTCAGTTGATGAATGCAAGGCCCGCTATGTATTATAAGAGAAACCTAGGAAGATAAGGCCAAACCACTAGAGGGAGTGGCTAGTTATATTTTGCAGATGAGATCATCTGGCAGAAGTGTGAGAATTAGCCCTGAGAAATCTAGGGAGGCCCAGGATGAACTATTCAAGAAACAAAAGTTTTGCATAAACTAAAAAGTACCATAAGGTTACACTTTCTACTGTCTCAGAAAATTTAACTCTGCTGATGAAACGCTGAAGATCTTCCGAAATGCTGGAGGAACATATCACAGTGCTGTGAATAAAACACTGTGCAAAGTAGACAGAGAATGAAAAATTACTGTGAAAATTGCAAGGAGTATTAAAAGAAACATCAGCAGAGTGTCAGGATTCCAACTGTATCAGAAAATAAAAATACTGCAAAAAGGTCTGGAGAAGTATAACATTAGCGAACACTGATTTCATGGAGAACGGGGCATAGACCAATTGTCTAGACCAATATTACTTCCTAGAATACAATTGTAAGCATCTCTAAGAGTTGCTGCTAACCTCAACCCCCACCTAAATGTCTGCAAAATACAGACAAAAATAGAATAGAGAGCATAGTTTAGAATTGATACTGGAGGAATCACAGAATCATAGAATGGCTTGGGTTGGAAGGGACCTTAAAGACTGCTCAGTTTCAACTACTCTCCCATGGGCAGGGTTGCCACCACTACCTCAGGCTGCCAAGTGCCCCATCCAATCCAGCACTGAACACTTCCAGGGATGGGACATCCACAGCTTCTCTGGACAGCCTGGGTCAGTACCTCACCACTCTCTAAGTAAAGAATTTCCCTATAACATCTAACTTAAATCTCCCCTCACATAGTTTGAAGCCACTCTCCCTTATTCTACCACTATTAGACCACAAAAAATGTCCGCGTCTCCTTTTTATAAGCCCCCCTCAAGTACTGTAAGGCCACGACAGTTTCATATGCAAACAGAGCACTCAATCCCAATCTCTATGTCATTGATAAAGATATTGAAGAGCACCAGTCTCAAGAAGAATACCTGGGGAATACCACTCATCATTGGCCTCCTCCTGGACATAAAGCCATTGATCACAATCCTCTGGCTGCAACCTTCCAACCAGTTCTTTATTCATTGAATAGTTCAAATTTACAATCCACATTTCTCCAATCTGGTGATCAGGATGTGGTGTGGCATCACGTCAAAGGCCTTGCACATGTCCAGGTAGACAACATCAGTTGCCCTTCCTTTGTCCACCAATGCCATCACTACAATGTCAAAGATCACCATTAGGAACAATCTGCCCTTGGTGAAGCTGTCCTGACTGCTTCAGATCACCTCCTTGTGTCACATGTGCCTTAGCATGTCTTCTAGGAGAATCGCTCCATGATCTTCCCAGGTACAGAGGTGAGGCTCAGTGGTTTGTAGTTCCCTGGGTCTTCCTTTCTCCCTTTCTTGAAAATAGGAGTGATGTTTCCCTTTTTCCAGTCACTGGGATTTTTGCCTGACAGCCATGTATTTTCAAATATGATGGAGAGTGGCTCAGCAACCCCATCAGCCAGCTCTTTCAGGACCCTTGGATTTGTGTAATCAGTCTGCATAGACTTTTATGCATTCAGACTTGCTCTTCTCTTACAATGGAAGGGATTTTGCTCCTCCAGCCCTCACCTAGGGGTTCAGGGATGGGAGAGGAATGGAGTGAAGACTGAGGCAAACATGCAAAGCCTGAGAAACACACAACCTCAGTAAGAATTTTTACGTATATGAAAGACTAGAAAATAAAGTAATCGGGTTTATAACGAATACACGTGTAAGCCTTACTGCTGCTTTAAAGTGCAGCACCTGTCCCTGTCAATGATAACTGCCTTTCCTCTCACAAGTACTTCACTAAAAAAAAAAAAAAAACAAAAAGGAAATTTGCAGCTGACACATCCAGAGAAAGCTCTACAGAAAACTGTGATAAGAGCTTCGTGAGAAGGGAAGGGGATAAACAGCAATTACTAAAGATAAAAGTTCTTAATTTTGTGATTGTTGATAATTCTCCTGCATCCTCCACTTTTCCTAGTATTGTAGCTACAAAGCACTCTTTGGGGCTCTTTTTCTCAGAATTTTGCATTCTTTCTTGCCATTCCTACTGTTTATGTTAGACTCTTCTGTGATTCCTGTCAGCTGATCTTCTAAAACTCAGCTGTAAATGTATCTTCTTTTCAATATTGTTTCATTTCTCCTACTGGCTCTGCAGTATAACTGAAAATAATATTTTGACATTAATGGGTGCCAAAAATATTTCACAAGGCTTAAAGGGTCTTTTAAATAAAACAGGGAATTCTCATGGAAATATAATATATCTCCAATAAAATAATCCTTTTTTTTAAGCTGTCATGTTCTATCATGTAAATGCACAAGGCAGTTACAAAAATACTTCTAATAACTTGAAAATGTAACTGAGATCTTTGGATCCAGTAGAGAAGTAGTACAAATCTGTAAGTATTTAATAACACAGCCACTCGTAAGGAAGTTAACAGAGGCTTGATATGTCTGTCTGTACTTTAAAGCCTTTATGTTGAATTAACAGATACTGTTAACTCATTTTGTTTAAGAAAACATTAACAACCAGGTACAATTATTAAGTCTTAAATCTTCAGAGGCTACCCGCCTTCTAGTAGTATGGGAAAGCTGAAGTTAGGTTCTCCTGCAAGCATACTCTCAAATACAATGAAACAAACAAGTACAGTGGGAGGGAAATAATGATAGCAATAGAGACTACTTGTAAAGGTGAACCTATTTAAACAGTGTGCTTACAGTATAATTTTATAGATATAAAATCATAAATTTATGCAGAACTAATAACTGCAAGTAATAAAATGAAAGTGTCCAGAAACAGAGTAATATTGAATAGTGATTTAAAGTGTAAGATAGACAGTCACCTGTAAATTCAAGATATTCTATAAAACCATGACAAAACCTTTTGACAGGTAAGCAGTGAGTTAGCAAGAAGTGGGTTAATATACTTCTTAAAATGACAGTAATGAGACTTCTGGGTTTGATGTGCATACATCTAGTATAGAAGTTTCAAAAACGATGCTCTTGGAAAAGGAGCAGTGAGTCCTTCCCACTTGTTTTCAAAACCAAGTGCTAGAAAAACAATTTACAGTGATTCATAACAAGCTCAATGTATTTATTCCGAGTGTGAAGATATGGCTTGACTGCAGCAGGCAAGTACACAGGAGTCACCTGAGGTGGAAGCTTCTTTAAACTGTTAGGGAGAATGACCTAACAAAAGTATAAAACAAGATAAATATACAACTACATGGCATAGTTAATTTAATAGGTAATCATTAAAACAATGCTCTTATTTATGAGACTCTTGTACAAACATCATCTTTTTTCTAATATGTGTATGCCTTTCAGAAAGCTAACTGCAGCTCAGTTAGAAATTCTGGGATTGAGATTATAGATAAACAGTTGCAGTGATTGTTGGTCAAACTAAATGAACGTGACAATTCTCTCTCAGATCTGCAAAACAAATGAACCAAAGTAGTTCAGATCCCAAGGCAGGCTGCTATGAGACTAAAGCTGCAATGTGTTAGAACTCCACTGAATTCTCAGTAAGAAGTAGGGTCTGGAAGAAAAATGAACCTTTTCCTGCCATAAAACTGCCCTCATATGCTCAGAAAGACAGTCTTGGTGCCTGAAGTTAGGTGCTGCTTTAAATACATGCATATCCTGTACGACTCTAAATACTCTCAGAAATACCAACTAATGTAAATAAATGATCCTTGATACTCAATTAAATATACAAGACAATAATGTCAAAGGAGAATTAACATGACACATTCTATTGAGACAATGTTTCTTTTTTTTATCCCCTTTAGCCTTTATGAGTAGATGACAAATATTTGGTAAAAAATATTTGTAATACTTCTGTAGAAAATTCTAGAAATCTATATGCACCTCTATGCATATACACTGACACTTCTAAAGAAGAAAAATATCCATGTATGTGACTGCTCTGTTATTTAAATGAAAGACAATGACCTTTCCAGGCAAAAAGATTTCTAAACAAGGCAGGACAACAGTTGGTAATCACAATGTAATAGTAGGCATATTTCAACACAAACTTCTGGGCAGCAGGAATTTGTTCGTTAATTAATGTTGATCTAGAGAACAACTAACGCTGGTAACAACAGACAAGAAGATGTCTGAGGTACTCAATAAATTTTTGCCTCAGTCTTCTCTGATAACAGCTCATCACATCGCGCTCAAACATTTGACTTGGAAGAAAGGGACTGGAGAAGCAATGTCCCTTCCACTGGGACAAAGATCAGGTTTGTGACCACCTGAGGAACCTGAACATCCATAAGTTTGTGAGACCCGATTAGATGCATTCCAGGGTCCTGAGGGAATTGTGAATTGATGTAGTATTCAAGTCACTCTCTGATACTTGAAACGTCATGGCAATCAGATGAAGTCCCACGTGACTGGAAAAAAGGCAGCATCACACCCATTTTTTATGAAGGGTAAAAGGATGACCTGGAAACTACTAACCTGTCACCCTCACCTCTGTGCCAGGAAAGATCATGGAGTAGATCCTCCTGGAAGCTATGTTAAGGCACACTGAAGACAGGGATGTGATATCGGAGAACCAGCATGGCTTCACCAAAGACAAATCCTGTTGACTGACCAAGAGGCCTTTTATGATGGTGTAACTGCATCAAGGAACAAGGGAAGAGCCACATCATCTATCTTGACTTCAGTAAGACCTTTGACATGGTACCCCACAACATACTTCTCTCCAAATTGAAAAGATATGGATGTGGTGAGTGGACTGCTCAGTGGATGAAGAACTGGCTGCAGGATCAAGTCCAGAGAGTGGTGATCAATGGTTCAGTGTCTGGGTGGAGATCAGTAATGAGTTTTAATATCTTCATCAGTGACATCAACAGTGCGGTTGAGAGCACCCTCAGCAAGCTTGCAAATGACACCAAGCTGTGGGGTGCAGTTGACATGTCAGAATGACAGAATGCCATCCACAGGGACCTAAACAGGCTTGAGAAGGCCCAGGAGAATCTAACGAGGTTCAACAAATCCAAGTGCAAGGTCTTGCCCCTGAGTTGAGGCAACATTCACTACCAATACAAGCTGGGTGATGAAAGGATTGAGCACAGCCCTGCCGAAAAAGAACCTGGGGATACTGGTGGATGGCAAGCTGGACATGAGCCAGCAATGTGCCCTTGGAGCCAGAAAGCCAACTGTATCCTGGGCTGCATCAAAAGAAGTGTGCCCAGCATGTCAAGGAAGGTGATCCTGCCCCTCTACTCTTCGCTGGTTGAGGCTTCATCTGGAGTACTGCATCCAGATGTGGAGACCTCAGTATGGGAGAAACAGAGACCTGTTGGAGCACGTCCAGAGGAGGACCACAAAAATGATCCAAGAGATGGAACACCTATCCTACAAGGACAGGCGGAAAGAGCTGGGGCTCTTCTGCCTGGGGAAGACAAAGCTCTGTGGTGACCCGATATAGGCCCTTCAGTAACTAAAGGTGAGCTACGAGGAAGAAGGGAACAGAATCTAATCTCTCACTGATGTTAGAAATGATAATCTTGCTCAAATTATTTCCTCTCTACTACGTTGCTTCCTCTGAGTCTGTTCAGTTAGTCATAAGAGAAGATGGAAGAGAGGGGAACAGGTCTGGATGTAAGGAGATTATAGATGGTAGGCTGTGAGATAATGAGTCTTTAGGATGTCTTTGGCATCCTGGAGAACCTCCTCATTAGAGGATATCTCTGAGGAAGTTTTCTGAGGCATAGAGCACTTGGGGTACAAGAATTCAGGGTATTTTTCTAGAATCACATTTTCTGTATGCATATTGATTCCTTTGCAAATTGTAAGGGCTATTGTCTTTTTAAGTATGTAGTATTAATTCCTCTGTGTATATGTAAATTCACATAGATGGGGCTTTAGTTAAACAAGAATAGATGGATTTCAATGTTACAGTAGCTAGGATCGTATAAAGCCCCTGAGAAACTGGGCCGCTCACTGTGTCTGGACTACTTGAGCCCAGACCAGAAGACTTAGAAGGAAAAAGGTCTTCTGATTCAGTATTAAATGTGGAGGAGCACATAGGAGTTGAACAAAAACAAAGTTATTCAACCTCTTCATAAATTCAGAAACTCTTATTCTTTGCTTAATATTGTCTTTATTTTTTTCTAAATGGGTTTTCTGGCTTCCAAATATAATCTTGTAGCCATGAGTTGATATTATAAAACAACACCTACCAAGCAGTAGTTTACTGCTCATTAATACACTGTCTGTCCTAAAGACACACAAGAGGAAAACCTCAATGCATACTTAATGCATAGTCTCTTCTGTATATTTATATTTGTCTCTTCCTAGGACTCCATACTACTTGAACTTATTTGAAAATAACCTCCTCGTACTGTTAGGAATTCACATAAACATAGGTAAGGACAAGGCAATTACATGTTGAAATGGCATGCTAGTTATGGACTAGTGAATTCTAATGGAATAGAAAGGGCATGACAAAAGAAGTATCAGCACTGTAAAAGATTCACATTTGAACCTCCTGGGGTTGTATGAGGCCCTACTCACCTGCACATTTCCTTCCTCTCTCTGACCACCATGCATTTCTGCTGTTTGCTAAAAATTTTGTACACCCTGTGTAATTCTGGTCACTTTGGAGCTCCTTACTTGAACTGCCCTCTTTATTTGAAAAAAAAAAACAAACAACAACAACAACAACAAAACAATATTAATGTGTCAACAGATATCAAGGGGAAATGGTTTCAAGCTCAGGGAGGGTAGATTCGGGTTAGATATAAGTTCTTTTACAGCGAGTGTGGTGAGGCACTGAAACAGGTTGCCCAGTGTTGTGGTTGATACTCCATTCTTGGAGACTTTCAAGGCAAGGCTGTCCCAGGCCCTGGGCAACCTGACTGAGCTGTAGTGTCCCTGCTCAGTGCAGGGGAGTGGGACTAGATGACCTTTAAAGGTCCCTTCCAGCTCTAAGTATTCTATGATTCTGTATGTATAATACATCCCTTTCGTGATGTATTCACAATTAGAATAAATAAATGATAGTCAAAATAAATTAAAATAAAAATTAAATTACCTCTTCCTTCATTTAGTGATCTTAACTACTTAAAGCAGTGCACAACAGAAACTGTTGTTCCTTCTGTTTTGATATTGATCATTTCATTTTGATTTCTAAAAAATTTGAAAAGTGGATCGATCTCCATACAGTTATTCCTGGAAAGTAAAGGGCAAATCCTGTCTCCTTTGAAATACACACACACACACACACACACAATATATATATATATGTATACCATTCCAAGTAAGCATGTATCTACGTATTTGCAGAAATGTTTTCCTTGTTTAAGTGCTCTGAGTGACAAAAGAGACAAAACCTAAAATACACCAAGTTGCAGCCCAAATAACACATTTTATAGTTAAGGTAAGCAATTTTCTGTCCAATTATATTCCACATCATTTTTTATTAGCTGCTTATTTTGAACTAAATATAAAGAGAGATATTTGTTATATCTCATTCAAAATTCAGCGTAGGTTTTGTGGTACTTTAATTGTCTCAATAATTGCAGAAATTAGGCAGTAAAAGGCAGCTAAGAACATTGCAACTTTATACAGATTTGGTATTTCACAGAACAAGATGGCACAGAAGAGTACCTGCAGTTTCTTAATGTGGCTTAACTCCTACTATGAGAACATCTCATTTAAAATACTTTTTTAAAAGTTAAAATAAGAGGACACTCTCCCTCTGAAGACTGGTAGGGGAACATAAGCTAATGCTGTATGATTTATCACCAAATCTTGGACACACAGAGAAGCCCTCCCAGACAAGTACGGAAATGATTTCAGTGAAAATGCTGGTGCAATCTGTGAACAGTGCTGGCTTCCATTTTGCGCTTTCTGTGCACTTCCAGGGATGCTGTCCTGGAGGCCACAACGGAAAACATTGTGGAAAACACTGAGTAGCCAATCTGGTTTTTTTCTGTCTTTAAGTATTTGTTAATCCTGCTAAAGTAGTTGTACTAATAGTCTCTTTTCACAGAATCACAGAATCATAGGGGTTGGAAGGGACTTCAAGAGATCATCGAGTACAACCCCCCTGCCAAAGCAGGTTCCCTACACCAGGTCGCACAGGTAGGTGTCCAGGCGGGTCTTGAATATCTCCTGAGAAGGAGATTCCACAACCCCCCTGGGCAGCCTGTGCCAGTGCTCCGTCACCCTCACCCTAAAGTTCCCTAAAGGTTCCTGGAACGGTCTCACACTCTTGGCTGGGATCCACCTCGGGCCTTTCTCTGTGGAAACACAAGCATACCCTCTACAGTAGATAAGTTAAAACCTACTTATTTTGTATTTTTGATTACCTAAAGTATGTTGTTGTTTTCCACTCTTGAATGAATTCAGGTCAAACTGTGTATTTCATGACTTTACATTCTACATTGTCCACAGAGAATATGAGGTATATTTCCCATCTACAGTTTTGCAAAGTGATGTTTTGACAGGCAGTTTGTTTCTTCCTAGTGGTATTTCTACAGAAGTCACAGATTGTCTTATTTCTGAAAAACTAAGGGCTCAATCTTCTTGTGCAAGAAAAACCACAAATGCAAAAAGCGTATGCAAAAACCAATCCAAGTTTCAAAATATGCAAAACTCTTAGAAATATGTCATGCCACCTCAGAAAGAACAATGATTTGGCTTCAGCTGCGCAGACAGAGAGAAAGAGAGACTAATTCTTTGGAGAACAGTAAGAAGTCATTGAGGTTTTTCTTCAGCTTCTAATGTCTGGCATAGGTGGGCTTGAAATAAGCTGTTAGGCACTAGTAAAGATGATAAATATTTATTTGTGGCAGCTGAAAATCTGTCCCAAATTCTGTTTTCCCTGTACTTAGGCTTGCACTTGGACGCAGTGGGACCTCTTCTCTCCTCTCAGCCTCCCTCCACCCCACCTCATCAGGCGTCTCATCACTTGTTCTTTTGTCCTCCTCTCTTTCCTTTCACAGTCCCACTCACCTTAGCTGACCTCATTAAGGGCCAGACCAGGGTACTAAAATCCTTTCCTCAGCTCTGTCATTCACATTTGGAGTTGCAAGCAAGGCACAAGACAGCTCCGCACAGACCTCAGTAGCAGCACAGGGAAAGCAACTGGCTTGTATAAGTTTTCACCTCCACCTTATTCCAGGGCTGCAGAAGCCTAGGAGGTTCACATTACTCACTGCTGATAAAGTCTTATTAGCCATACTGTGGCTGCCTTTAGGTGTAAAATATACAGCACCAGAGCAGGAGTGCTTCTGTGAATGCTAGTACAGCTTACCTAGGGGCTCACAAATAAACTATCCATCTGCTGCTGAACAGCACACTAGAGGAGAAGATCCTTCACCAAAGCTCAAAGCAATGCTTAAATCAGAAGCCTTGTAGAAAGCAAAACGTAAGCAACATTTCCTGGGTTTTGGTTTCACCATCAGAGTTGAAGACAGCCAGCCCTAGGTGCAAGTACTCCAGCTGCTTCAGAGCTCCTCAGGCTGTACGGACTGCTCTCAGTTGTGGTATAAATGACAATGCATCTGTCTGTACCAGTAGTCTAACTGGACAATTATGAGGGCTCAAAATAAATACCTCCTATTTTACTATGTCGGCCCACATGTCAGAGACAGATGGTAGTGGTATGGCAGTAGAGGCTGAACCTTCCCACCAATATTCTGTTACATTTTGTTGCCGTGTGAGGTGGTGGCAGAGGGGTATCTGACATGGAAGTGTGTATGATGCAAAGGGGTGTGACTGAATTCCTCCTACACGAGGAAAAAATGGCACCCACTGATATTCATCAACACTTGCTGCACATTTCTGGAGACAAAACAGTGTAGGTGAGCATGATGAGGTGGTGGGCGGTGCTTTTCAGCAGTGACAACAGTTACTATGAGCCAGGGTCAAAATGGCAGTCCATGAAGAGGTGACGTTAATTTCCCATCAAAGAAGCTCAAGATGCAGCTCTCAGCGGGTAAAATGAGACACTGTCTTTTGAGATAGGAAAGGGGTGATCGTTATGGATTCCTGGGAACCTGGACAAGCTATGAATTCTAACTGCTATACATGGTGATACTGACTGAGCTAGAATTTCAAACCTCCACAGTCAGTCCAGAGAAGAAGACAGCCTTTCACCTGAAACATGATAACACCAGGCCCCATAGCATACTGGTAGGACACCAGGCAGGAGCATACTGCCAATGTTTGCAGCATTGTCCTATCACACCCATGTTATAGTCCAGATTTGGCCCCTTCTGACTTCCATCCATTCAAGCCAATGAACAACTTGGGCAACACTTTCCTAGCAACAATGTCATTATGGTAGGTGTGAAACAGTGGGTCATCTCCACTGGTGCAGCTTTTTCTGCATCTAGCATTCAGGTTCTTCTGACAAAAATACATAGCCAATGGTGGCAACGATGTTGAAAAAGAGTGCAGCTGAAAGTTTCCTCTATCATGTCGTGTTATTGTGCTCTTGATATCTGTTGTAGTTTCCACAAAAATAAATAGGAGGCATTACTTTCAGAACAGTGAATGTATGAGAGGATAACTGATAAATACTGGCTGGTAAGTAAAACTCAGTAATTCAATGTGCTGATAAATACCCACTTCTAGTCTGATGCTCCCTTTATAAACTTATTTTGGTGCTAGACAGCCAGCCACATGACCACATGCTGTTTCATTTTATTTGACAACTTTTTTATTCACAGTAAAATTTGAGCATCTGCTTTTCAGTTCAGTTTTGAAAACTGGGAATACAAGATGAAGCAGTGATTTGAGATAACCAGCATAGCTTTACCAAGGGCAGATGTTGCCTGAACAGTGCGGTGGTGGCATTCTATGACGGCGTGATGGCAATAGCGGACAAAGGAAGGGCAACATCTGCCTGGATCTGTTGGTCCCACACCACATCCCAATCTTTAAAATAGAGAAATACGGATTGTAAAGGTGGACAAATCAGTGGATAAAGAATTGATTGGAAGGTCACAGTCAGAAAGCTGTGGTCAATGGCTCTATGTCCACGTGGAGGCCAGTGACATGTGGTGGCATGTGGTGCCTCCACAGATTTATCTTGGGACCAATATTATTTAACATCTTTATAATTACATTGACAAGGAGATCCCATGAACAATCAGCCAATTTGTTAACAACACCAAGTTGAGTGATGCAATCAATAAGACAGTATGAAGGGATGCCATCCAAAGGGATCTGAACAAGTTCAAAAGGTGGGCCCACGTGAATCTAATGAGGTTCAACAAGGCCAAGTGCAAGGTGTTGCACTTGGTACACAGTATGAAGTACAGACCGGGAGAAGAACTCATTGAAAGCAGCTCTTTCAAGAAGGACTTGGGGATACCTGTAGATGAAAAGCTTAATATGAGCTGGCAGTGTGCAGTTGTGGCCTCGAAGGCCAAGTGTCCTGGGCTGCATCAAAGGTGGGGTGGCAGAAGGGCAAGGGAGGTGATTTTCCCCCTCTGCTCTGCTCTCATGAGGCCCCACCTGGAGTGCTGTGTCCAGTTCTGGGGCTCCCAACTCAAGAGAGATGTGCAGTTGTTGGATTGAGTTCAAAGGGAGGCCACAAAGACAATCAGAGCTGAAGCACCCCTCCTATGATGAAGGGTTGAGGTAGCTGGACTTGTTCAGTTTGGAGAATACAAAGCACCAGGGAGACCTCACTGTGGCCTTCTAGTACTTAAGGGGAGCTTATAAACAGGAGGGACACTGGCTTTTTTGAACAATCTAATAGTGATAGGGGAACAATTTTTAACTCAAAGACGGAAGATTTAGATCAGATAAAAGGAGGACATTTTTTACTCAGAGGATGATGAAGCATGGGCATGGGTTGCCCAGGGAAGTTGTGAATTCCCTGTCCCTGGAAGTGTTCAAGACCAAGATCAAGGCAATCTTACCCATGGCAGGAAGACTGGAACTAGGGATCTTAAGGGATTTTTAAGATCCCTTCCAACCCAAGCCATTCTATGATTCTATGACACTATAATTCTATAACTTCTGTTTACAGATTTCTTTTAAGAGTATTTATTTTCAGATATTTTGCAAGAAAATTTTATTTTTTTCAGCAACCAAAGTGCAGTATATTTACCTAATGTTTCTCTTCTTATAAAAAGAAGCCATGTAAATTATAATGTTCGGTAGCCATTTTCCACCGTATTGTTACCTCCCTCAGAGAAAACTAAATAAAGAGATGTACAGTTTAGCTTTACAGAAGTTCTTTTTTGTGGTTTTCAAACAAATGACTGTGAAGATGTCTGCTTTTAGCACTCCTCCAAATGCACTTTGTGTTCCACCTACTCTGTCAAAACATGGTTTATGTCTAGAGAGAGGGAACAATGAGGAATAAATGGAAAGAAAAAACAACAGTAGAGGAAAAGATATACTCAGAAAGAATAGAGGAAGTATTTAGTTTGGAGAAATTAATAGCAAAAATTGGACCTTAAAATGCCCAATTAAGAAGGTGAATTAACACCAGTGTGGATCTAAGATACATGTAAAGCAAAATGGAAGTTTTATTTCAATAATGCTTGAATTATGCTTAATTTTAGTTTGGAATGTGTTAGCAATGACAAAAAAAAGTGTTTTATTTGGTTTGTATTACCTAATATGTGGTATCCTTCTTCCATTCCAAGGAGCTTATGAATGCCTTTTTTATCTGAAAAGTCAACAGGCGTGTTCACATGTTCCACTTGTTTCTGTGGCTTATAGCCTTAAGATTCACTGCTATATAAATTTTCATGACGATCCTCAAGTATGCATTTCGGAGACTCTAGTTAGCTTTTTCTCTGAGCAGAACTCTGGCTAGCTTCTTCTCTGAGCAGTACATCATTTTTAAAGCTGTATTATTTAAATCTGTGTGTAGCTTGGTAATTTTATACTGTAGCTTCTCAGAGGCACACAGTCTGGCTCTACTGATATACCTTGCAATGGGCTTTCCAGTTTAGCCCTGTTTCTCTCTGACAGTGCCATGCCTTCTCCAGCTGCACAGAGTTACTTCTGGATACCCATTTCCTCTTCTCTCATGCATTAGCATCCAGCATAGTAAACATTTGGCTAATACAGTTTAACTATCACATTTATTCTTACGTGCTCTACAGATTAACTATCACATTTATTCTTACGTGCTCTACAGAACAGTCTCTCCCTCCAGCCTCACAGTTCAAAACGTAGTTCTCTTCCAGTAAATGCTTATTTCTACAATAATATCTTCTTATACATGTAATTCTTGTCTAGCAGTAACTAAGCCATGCAGAACAGGATGAGCCTAATAAGAAGTGGAAACTTCTCCTCCAAATTAGAGAATACTGTCAGCAATAGCAATTATTATTAACAATAGAAGGGATGATAACAATACCGAAGAGGATTAAACTCGACCCGTGTTAAAAAAAGATCTCTTCCTGAACTGATTGAGAAGACATAGTCTGTGTCTTTGTAGTCTAATTATGGCTTGCTAAAAAATAAACAGTGGTTAAATTAATTTATTCTAGTTATGTTCTATTTTACAAAACTATATAATGAGAGCCTGCATAAAAGCAGAGCTAGACTGCAGCTGCAGAACATAGCACTTGTGTGTCCATAATTCCAGCTTTTCCTGACCTTAACCAAGATTTTCTGAATCAGTAGGCAAAAAGTCAGCAAAGAGAGTACTGTGACTGAAATCTAGAAAATTTCTTTAAAAGTGAGTTGTAGTAGTTGTATTCACCACATCTTCCTATATATTTGCAGTTTTTTTACAGTCCCTTTCCCTACTTTTTATGACTATTTTTCCATGCAAGCAAGAGAAGGAAACTCATTAAACCAACTGTCAGGAACAGTCATATTGGTTAGGCACAAAGTCCCCCTTTAGTCATTCCAAACACACTGTTTTTTGTTACTACAAGTTAAGTAAAATGGTTTCAGATAGCAGTAGGATTTTAGGATTGACTTTGACCTCATCAAGTTACACAAGCAGACTGTATATTGTTCATTCAGTTATTGACAAACAGGCTATTTTGTCAACATCAACAAAAGAGAAGAAATTTAATAGAAAGAACATAATGATAGAGAAGTAGCAGAGTTCTGGGTATGGCACGTAGGACTTACCTTTCTTCTGACTCAATATTTTGAATTTTTTTTTTTTTAACTAGGAACCTTCTTTCCTTTTGATTTTATTTCTTTGATATCATTCTAAGCAAGTTGGGCCAGGTCGTTTTCAAATAAAAGTTGTACAGAGACTCTCAGATGAAATTTCTTGTAATATGTGATCTATGAAAAGTTTCTATTTTACCTTTAACATAGATATTTTAATATGTTTCCCTTAAGTGTTAGAAAGTAATGAAAGAAGTTATTTCTCAGTTGATAATCTTATAGCAATGAAGAAGTATATTAATACTTCTTTAGGCAATGAGTGGCTTTGGATGTTCTGTCTGCTTTGGGATCCTCTGAAATGTAAGGTGCTAAATATCTACATTTCTAATTTTTCTACATTTTCTAGGAACGTTTCTAAAGTAAATGGGGAAAAATAAAGTAATAAAAAAGACCTTTAAAATTGTTTATGGAAATGTTATTGGAAGTTACTTTTACCCATTGCAATGACATAAAACAGGCCTGAATTCTCCTTATAAGTTTTTGTCACAGATCTCAAAAAGAAGGTGTTATTTCTAGTCTTAACTATTAGAATTACAAAGGGGGATCCTTGTGAAGAAAAAGTTGGAGAAGAAAAACATTAATTAGATTTTGTTCAACTAAGTCTTTGAATAAAAGTTCCTGTGTCAACAAATGTGAACTACATTTATAGCCCTGTTGGAGATTATACCAGTTCAACGGCCAAAGGTATCAATCTTAACCACAATGAAGTTACTTATTAATCAAAATGCAAACCTGTATGTGATAATACTCCATTACTTTCTCAATAACACATCTGCAACCAGCAGCCTGAAAACCTCTTTCTGACATAGCAATGACTGACATCATTAACAAACCTCTCATTCCTATATTTTCTTTTCAACTTATAAAGATAAACCTGATTAACAGAAGTAGCTATGGTTACAGTCACAAATACAGTCATATGAGGATATCTGGTAATGATCCATGTCAATCCTGAAGTCAACTCATTCACATACTTCTAGCTATTCCCGCTGTTGCAACAAGACTGGGCTCACTAATACACTCCTGGTCTCACTCAACAAAATGTCATCGTACCACTAACACTGAAGATATTGCAAATACAAAAGAGTTATTTTTTTATAGGCAAATGCAATCAGTCAAGGGCAGTCCTTCCTCAGACTGTTTCCAAGCGAGGGCCTTCTTATACAGGTACAGGAATGAAAGTACTCTGAAAGTTATACACAACAAACAGCAAACATTCTTTGTTGCCCAAACAAGTTTATGAAACAGTGTGGCAGCGCAACTGACTCACACTGATATCTTCCTTAACAGGTAACTGTTATAAGTGCCTCTTACCAATTTGAAACAAAACAAAACAATATAAGCATGAATCCAAATTCATCAAAAAGCCACGGTGACACAAAAAACTTGCTTGCAAAGCTAGGAACACAAAGGAGATATTACATAAGCTATCATTAACATACTAGTGGTCTTCTGACTCACTGCTATTGCTTCCTTGAAATTGTACTCCTTTCATTCAAACACAGAGCTGAAATTTATGGTGGGTAATATGCTCATATGTGATACATAATGAAGATGAGGACTTCTGATTGTGTTTACTAACAACACTTGTTTTCCAAATTACTTCAAGCTCACTTTATTTTTTGTTTCTTTTTCAATCCAAACTACAAGTCAGAATAAAATGAATGTTAAAAAGAAATGTTTTAAAAAAATGTAATGCTTTCTTAGGATAATTTTGCTTGTTCACATGAAATAACAGACTAACATTTTGAAATTAACAAAATGCCTGAAAGGACAATGTCTACCTACAGGAAAATTGTCTTAAATATTGTTACCAGAAAGGCATAATTTCCTCGCTATCTGAAGCAGTTCCATCTATCAAGTCAAACCTTCTGAGTGTCCTGCTGCCAGTGACAAAGTTGACATAGCAAAAAAACAAGATGCAAATACTTAAAACTCTGACAGCAGAATATCAGGGAAAACGTTCACGCCTGTGATATCCAGCATGGGGAAGTTGAGTTAACGGCCTAACTTCTTATTTCTCAGTTTCTACAACTAAAGATACAAATTTTTCATTTACACTTTCATAGGTGCGATGAGGATAATATGTAACTAAGGGAGTTCAACTCCAGGCTTTAACTGTGTGTACCAGGCAAAGAAGTAAAAATAAGTTTGCTCAGAAAACACAGAATTCTTGTCAGATGGGAAGCAGCATAAACAATCCATTTACTTTAACAATGCAATTGTTCGTTACTGAAGAGAGTGCAATTACAATATTGAACAGACTGTGTTTGGGGCTCTTTTCTCCTGTTTCAGGACACAAGACATTTGTATCACATTAATGTCTGAGAGAGTGAATTAGACACATTGAAAACAAGTGGTTTCACTGCTCCCACAGATTGTGGCCAAGTTCCCTCCCTTCTCACTGCTGAAAGTTTATCCTCTAATAAATAATTCCCAAGACATCTTGCAATAGGAAGCATTCATGAATGAATGCATTAATAAATGTTTCCTATTGCACGGCTCCCTGGGAATTCTTGTAATACTTGCAAGGAGTTTACAGACCTTCATTAGTAACATTAAAAAAAAAAGGAAATTTCCTACTTCTGAACGTGCTATTTTGCCCTGTTTCTAAACATCACAGCAGACAACTAAACGCTGGCATGAAACAAAGCCAATGACCCATTAGGTACTCACCATGTACCACATGCTTGGCCACTTGGGATCATTGAAATAAGTGGATTGGGTACCTCCAGGTTTATAATCTCTCTTTATCCTTCTTTTAACCACCTGCTGTTGTATCCACTCCACCTGCCAACCAGGAAAACATTTGGTAAGTGTTAGGGTTCCATGGAGATTATCAAGAAATGTGTGAAATCTTGGGAAGTGTCCCATTACCATACTCAAAGACATATTTCATGTTAAAGAGTTCATTTTGGCAGTGGAAATGCACAGCTCACCTTGGCATATGGTTCACTAGGGAATAAGTCCAATTTTGTTAGTGCTACAAATCTCCCTGAAGAACTACTTAAATCTCCTGCTAGAAGGATTTCATTTGCAATCATCTTTTGAATGCTATTATTCTTTTTTCATCATTGGAATTGAACTTCTTTCTTTCAAATTTATAAAACTAGTTTTATAAAGTGTACCATTAGATCACAATGAGAAATAAACTATACTTCTGACAGCTTTTTTGTTTAATTCTGTTTACGAAAACAAAAACTTTCAGTAAAATATTAAAATGTTCTGCTTAACCTATATCTAAATCACCTTCACTGCTTGAAGTGAATAAAGCAGAATTAAACTGTATTTTTAGTAGAGTAAGTCTGTGTCAAGATTCTCCCTGCCCGGTGTTCCAGAACTTAATTTTGTGTGTAGTACAGGGAGAAACAGACAGGCGTTGAGCAAATGGTCAAATTATAACAACAGCAAAAATAGCTTGAAGCATAAAAAACAACAGTTAAGAACAAAGTTCTTAAAATCAGATTCTTGTCTGTCAGATTCCTTTTCATAGATTCACAACACACTCAGAAAAAGTGAGACTGAAAGAGACACCAGCCTCAGAGCAGACAGGACTGCAGGCATTTTGGCTTTAGCTAATCTAAATAGGAGCTAGTTTCTATGAATGTAAATAGCATAACTATCCACATAGAAAAAGAAATTACATTCACACACATCTATCTCTCATAAAGTTCATATTTTTGCTGTTTTCTGCGATATAACTACAAAAATTCAGTTCACCTCTTGCAACACAGTCATTTTCTCTTAGCAGCCAACTCTTCAGTTTTTATTTCTGCTGTTCATGAATACCTTTGTATGCACACACACACACACACATATATAGAATAAGTTTACTTTCAGCTCACATATTTATCTTTGTCACTTGTCAGAGACGGTATTAGCATTTTTCCTTAGCAGGATAATTTCTACCGTATCTGTAGCTCACCTTCAAATCATGAGGTCCTTAAAGAGATAAATCCACTGACATCAATGGAAATTCTGCTTGAGATCCACACCACCTCTACCTCTACCATTGCTACCATATCCTTTAGAAAGTAGAATTGCATTTTTCCCTTTCCTAAGAATCAACTTCAGAGTCAAGCATATTCTGCAAGTGAAGGAATTGCCTGGTTCAAGAATACAAGACTGTGAGGTAATGTTCATGCAGAAATCCATTTCTCTGTTCTTCTAGTAACCACTGTAAATCCTTTTCAGCTTCAGAGAAAACTGAGGTATTGGATAGAGTGCCTTTACCTCATGATTACTCTGTTCCTCTACCAAACCAGGCTGCAATGAATCTTGGTGCATACTCTCAATAATTTGACAGCTGGTTGCCCCTTCAGATCTTCTGAGATGCAGAGATCCCATGCACAGAAGTGGACAGCTAATAAGTCTTCTGTATGCCATGCAGCAGACTCTGGAGGTCTGTGAGATGTAGAGTGTATCTGGCCAGAATCTAAAAGGGGGAGAGCCGAAAGACTGAAGAGGTTGCTTTAAAGGGCGATCAACATCCCTCTTAAATGGATCTCTCCTCCAAGAAAAAGACCGATTTACAACTGTAAATATTTAATGAACCCTATATCCTTGTCACCTCCTGGTAATACGTGGTTTCTTTTTCAGATCCTCAAAACAGCTTTTTTTCTTTTTTCCCAAAGTTTATTCTTTTGCAGGTAGTCCAACCCTTCCATCACATCAGAAACCAGATGAAAGGCATCCTATATATCATTTGATTCCTGACTCAGTAGGTGCCTGGACTGGTTTAAACCACGGACCACACTTCTTTTATTGTTAGTATTTAGCAACCAATACCAAAAAAGATTCAACATGTCTGAATAATCAAATATGGTTTTCAGGGCTTACACAATTCCACCTTCTAAACTTTTTCATGAGGTTTGTTTGTTAATGATAGAAACATTTTCGGCTGCAGGAGAGTCCCAAAGATTCTATGCCATGGAAGTTTTTGCTGACACCTCGAGTCACCCTTTAGCTGAATGAATAAGTTGGGCAAGCACGCTGCCCTGTATCCAAAGGTTACAGAAATAAATTGTTTCAATCAGAAGATTTCAAAACGATACAGGTTAAGTGCAAACAGAGTACACTGCCTCATGTATGGTTACTTGGTACGAAAAACAATTTCTATTCAGGTCTGCAGGGAGGAACAGACAATCAGCAAAATAACCTGAAGATCTGACATGGATATGAAAAGGTCCACAAAGAAAAAAAAGTAGGAGAGCAGAAGAAGATCCAACTTTCTACCACTTCTAGCTAACTTAGGTGCATGAACACTAATGGAATTAGGTAGCAGTCACCAACACTACTACAGCAGGTACAGAAAAACAAGGCGTTTAATTTGACATCAGGGATGCCCCTGCATCAAGACTCCTCTAAGAAGTACCAGTAGCAACTGTGAGAACTAAGGATAACATTTTCTTTTGTAAACAAAGCCAGAGGAGTGTAAAATATTCCAAGAGACAGTGCAAGACACACAACTTACTCCCATTTCTACACAGAGCAATGAGTGTGGTTTTCCTGACAAGAAAAATCACAAAATTCTTTACCAGTCACTGAGAATATAAATTCTCTCCAGTTATTTACTCCTTACTCAGTTGTAAAAATCTACTGATTATTAAAAAGATGTACAGTAGAGGCATCATAGCGCTTGTTGAGAGTGGACATCCATACACTCATGCCTCAAAAAAAACCCAACAACAATTAATTCATTTTCTCTCTTTTCCCTTTATGCCAGATGACATTACTGAGAACACTTATCAGACAGACCCTTAGTCTAAGCAATCACAAACACTGTCTCAGTGTGCCATTCCAGTCAATGCAAACAATACTAGGACAAGCAAACAATTCTGTATATGCATGCATATACGTAAATATTTCTGTACATATATATATTCGTACAGGAGCTTGCATCATCTGAATCAATATGCAACAATATGCAAACCAGCACAGTTGATGGTTAAGATTTTAGTGATGTATGGAGAGATATTTACCACCTTTTAACAAAATAAATAAATAAAAATGAACTGACTGTTGTACAGATTATGTATTTGTCACAGAGCCTGCCCCTAATACATGCTGGATGTTGTCTATAATTCCTATTTCCTCAGCTCCTAGAAAAGTTAGGGAAAACATATGAAAGAGTAATTCTGCAGAAGGGCTGTACAGCATGCACAGTCAGACCCACAGCCAGAAAAAGAAAAGCAACTCTTCCCGAAAGATCTAATGACAATTTCATGTACGCGTAAAATTACTATAAATAAAATAGCTGTTCGGTCTCATTCAGATACAGATTTATGCAAATGGAATGTTTGCATGAGAACACATACAGGCAGCTCAGTAATCATAGATACAATGTACACCGGGAGGTCTCACCTTGGGCACCCACAGATATCCAGTTAAATAGAAGGGGGAGAGGGAGTCAAAGTGACCACTGACATACAGTGACTGCATAATGTCTTGAGGGAGACAGTGCAGGATGCTAGCCAGAGTAAATCCAAGCAACACAGCAGGCTTGATCACAGACCTAGGAATAGCCTTGACTGCAAGATTTTTACTAAACAGCTTCAGTCAGAATCTGTTTAGTAATTGTTTTTATACTGAGGATGCACTGATACACCCACCTAGGATATAGTTTAAAACATTTCAGGAAACTCATTTTCTCATTTGAGAAGTCAGTGCATGAAGCTTAGCTTACAGAAAATACCACTGCTACAGAAACAGAACACTCCACTGAACCTTGCTGAAAGCTTGCTTATTTTCTTTTAAAAACAAAGAGAAAAACTTGCCAGTAGTCTTCAGCCTAAGTTATATTGTACAATTACCGGGTTATATCAATGAAGATTATACATATAAAGGTCAAGACTCAGCAGTTAGTTTAGTATTTCCCTTGAGTATTTTATGGGTATTCATGCACATGTCACTGTCAAATGGATGGTATATCTTGGATTCGTTTGATACTGCATGAAAAGAGCACATTTGTATAAAAATATTTTCTTTTAAGAAGCGTCCACACTTCCTAAACTGTAGGCCTTGAAGGAAAATCTCTGAAGTAATTGATTATACAGATTCCCATCTCTTGCCAAAAGGAGACTCTATGTGAACAATGAGGTGCATTTTAACATTTCCATAAAGTCACACTTGCTGAGGGGGAACAGTGCACATTTTCCCATTGACTTCAGTTTTGAAAGTTCCATTTCCTGAATGTCTAGAAATCAAAGCCAAGCCAGATTGGAGACCAAACCATTTAGAAAAAAAAATAAGAAAAAAAAAAAAAGAAATCATCATTTCCAGTCTCCTCACTCATAGGCTTGTTCTATAGACAACACAGCTCTTCTTGACAGACCTGCATGAAACAATGCTATGGAATAAAAGTTGCTCCGAGCTTATTCTAGCACATCACTCTTTCATTCTCTGTGGGCACAAAGAACATAATGAAATTTTATTTCCACGTGAAACAGAACTACTTTCTACAATTTTCATTCTCATTTATTCAACAGAATTCATGAAAAAGCAGCCCCATGTATGTATGCAACATTAAGAACTCCTCTACTGTAACAAACTGTGAATAAAAGTTTGAAAAACAAATGGGAAAGCTTAATAAGCTGAAAAAAAATAATCCACATATTATCAAAGCAGTGTGGTTTTTAAAATACAAACACTAGACAACCTTGCGAAACAGCACTTACTTGGTTTTTTAAAGATCTCATGAGGGGGTCTGCTTGAATAAATATTTTCAAATTGGTTAAAAATGTGTCAAGTACTGCATGTGAAAATGTTATCATTAAAAAGGAGAAGGTATAAAAGCAAGTTGGAGGCATATTCTTTTTCCATTTTGAGTAAAGAATGCACAGGGAAGGAGCACCCTAACTCTGAAGTAGTGCATTTCTTATCAAAATCTATTATTTTTACATTGCAGAATTAAACACAGTGCAAGTATTTAGTTTATGAAAAGGAGCTACTGAAGGTGCCACTCTCAAATCACAGCATCGTTCACTTCAATCTGTCCTGCACCTCTAAGAAATTAGAAATTCCTGCTCAGTTAACATGAAAGCAAGTGCCAGATGAATGCTATAAAGAGAAAGAAAAGAGAGAAAACTCAGGGCACACGGGAAGTATCACCAAGCTAGCACTGAAGCTGCAAGGAGTCAGGCTGAACGAGCAAAAGGGGCAACACTTAACCATGCGGGAAGCTGGCAGTATAAAGCATCACCGCACATTCACTTGGAGGTTGTGTCCCAGGGGAAGTGCTCTGGACCAACAACCTGCTCTCTATGAGGACAGCTTCACACTGCACCTGCTGCACCTCAGCCTTCGCTCCTTAAAACCTAAGTGCTGTGATTTAGGTGAGTCCCAGGCTGAAGAAAAGGACAGGAGAAAGGCTGGCGCTCTCAGAGACAGAAACCAAGACTGTGCCTGGCCCATTACAGGCTATAAGAGAAAAACTGTTCCAACTGCTCATGGTAGCAGAATCAGTCAGTTATGAGTTGTACCATCATCAGATTGTGTTTGTGACAGGTTCTACTTAAACATACAATTTGACAACACTCCCCATTTGTATTTCACATTTCACATTCTTACAAAAACAAGAAGTCAAAAAATTCAGGACTTAAGGAGTGTAGGAGGATATGCCAATCTCCAAGGAACACAACCTGGCTGTGGAAGAGCTGAGACTGAAGCCATCACTCAGTGATGCAGGAGGGCTGAGGAGGCCACTGGCACAACTCCTGTTGCCGACGGGCAGTCACAGAAGTGTGACTCCTGAAGTTGGATTTCTCTGCTTAACAGGAATTGCATGTTTTTTAAATAATTGAACAGTAGGCTGTTTTCCTAACCTGTCAGTATGCTCCGACTCACAGTAGCAGCAGTCAATTTGCACATAAAAATAGATGAAAACAGTTGGGTAAAGTAGCTGTTGACACAGGTCAAGAGCTTGGAAAATTATTGCAGATACCATTTCACAAACTGCAGGGGTTTAAAGCTGGATAAAAAGTCAATGAATCCAGCAGTGCTAAGTGATGCATTGCCACTGATTGACCATGTGTTTCTTCAGCAAGGGTCAAAGATAATTCACAATCAAAGTAGTTATCATAATTATGCTACAAGTAATCTGAATAAAAGCAACATAAAAAAGTAGATTTTATGACAGACTGGGTAGAGAAAGAAAAGCAGAAGGGGAGAGAAGTCTACAGAGAACTCTTGAAATTACTATTTTTGCCCAAAGAAACACATCTTGCACAGCAGCAGGGAAAGCTACAGCAGCCTGACCTACGAAACACAGCAGAAATTCAATGCATATTTTTCCATCTTGCAGCCACAGAAAAGCCAGGCAGTCCTGATAGAAATTAAGTAGTTTCTACCTATTCTTCTACACAAAAGTAACCTATTACACCATTCAAGCATACATGAGGTACCCCTATCCACAGCTGTGCATGCAAACACTCACTGTCTTTCCTTCATACCCTCCCCATCTCCAGATCTCAGAACTCTTCACAAACATAAACACAATTCTGCCTCCAGCTGTGTGTGGCAGTGAAGTCTCTTCCTGTGTTAGGAGCAAGACTTCGGAGGAATAAGTAGGGAAAGAATGCAAGAAAAAAGGGCACAGCCCAGGCAGGGGTAGCAACGCACCTTCCTGGTCCCATGGGAGTTCACTGACAGTTTATTATGCTAGAAAAAGCAGGCACCACGCTGAAATTCTGAAGGAGATCAGAGTGTCTGCTGCCAGCCAAGATGTATATCCCACTGGAAAGGTAGGCAACAGTGGAAGTGGTAGAGGCAAAGAGATTTTACAGATCCACATCATCTCTTATTGGGGAAATCTCTGCATATCTTCTACTCATAGATGTGAAGGCATCAGGTGCAGAGGGAACGTGACCATGGCCTCTGCCCATCTCTTCCTCTCTGTGCCACAGCAGAATTTTGAGCAGATCACAGTTAAGGATGACCATCACAAAGCAGCTTCACAGCAGAGCTAAGAAGGACACAAAGGGAGCCAGGCAGCTGCTAGCAGCAGTCCCCAGCACGGTCTGTCCTAGGCAGAGAGACTCAGGCAGCAGGGGATTCTCCCTTCTGCAGACAGAAGTGCAGGACCCAGCTCAGACGCTTCTGGTTCTGTTTCTAAGGTAACTCAGCCTTGGAAAAGTCAGGAAAAATATCTTCTGTACCAGCTTGAAAGTAACTCTCATGTTTATACAATGCACTTTAATATTTATCACCCTGGCTCATACAGTTCCCCTCATCACAACTCAAAGAGTTACAAGGAAACACAGTTTTTAAAAACAAAACAAAAACCACTATAACTGATGTTAGCTTACACTGCTACATATAATGTAAGTATATCTGGTCTTGGGGCAGTAAAGTGATCTAGAATTCCAATACACTGTGAGGATTAGTAGTAACATCACTCTGAATGCAAACTGATATATCACGACTTCACTTAGCCTAGGTCTACAACCACATTTTCTTAATAAAAGACTGATACCAAATCCAGTATCTACAAGGGAATAAAACTTTAAGTTCTCTAAACTTAATTAGCTTTGGAGCCTAACATTTGGCAGTTGAACTGCCTTGAGGTTTATGCTTGTATTACCATTAATGACAACGATATATACAAAAAAAAAAAAAAGAGGTAGACATTTCTGATGGACTTTTTCTTTCCTCAGGGTAGTCCTTACAACTCTTATCACAAATGATGTAAGTGCTTCAGACATCTGCACGCAGTAATTTCAGTTGGCCTTAAATCATTTACAAAATGAATTCTTAGGAATAGAAATCTCCCACTGGGTCAAATCTAAATGTCAAAAGTACCAGAGCAATTCCAAAGGTGCAGATCAGGTCAACGGTTTGCTGTGGCTTCTACCACCATAGATAGACAATGCAAGTTACCAAATACAGTGAGTATTACTGAAGCAGTAAAAATATTTCAGAATTAAGTGATATATAATATCCAAAAGTGGTATACCAGTCTCAACCAAAGCAAACATAGGATGCTTTCCCGGAGTAGTCTCCTTACTAGCCAAAATCGCTTTGAAATCATCCCTATACAATATTGTTTCTCTCTACAAAAGGAGAAAGTATCTTCTACAATTCACTTTATTTCTGGTACTTGTGCTCAGCAACTTTGCCAACATAGAAAGCTTTGATACACATCTTCTATGGAAAATCTCCATCACAAAGTATAGTAAATGTCAAGTCAAGCAGTTTTTCCTTTCTCTGAACATGGAAAGTTTATCACATTTCTAGGCTTTTTATTGCCTTGGTATTGCTGTTATACTATCAGTATATTCCTGATCATAAGAAAAGCATCCTTTTTTTTTCCTTTATTCCTACTGTGTAATAAAAAATGTATGTTTAGAATTCAAAATTGGGTCAAAAGTATTTATCTCAAGACTCAGTTTTGTACTTGTGAAATATTAAAGATAACTGGGTTTTGTTCTTTATGGAAATATCAGTGGCATACATTACACCACCCCGTTTCACTAGCTCTTTGGCATTTCAGATGCCATTGTGGCACAACTTGAGGACTATTACTACTTTCATGGCCAGCTCATATGTCTCTTACCCACCTCTTCCAAACAAGAGAAAAGAGACATTAGCAACATCTCCTCCAGCACAAACTGTAATGTAAAAAAATAATAAGAAGAGGAAGATTTCTGTACCCTTTAAGACATTGCTGTTTTCACCTTTTCTCTGTCTGTGGTGCAAGCTCCAGGGCAACTTTTTCTGTCCTGAACTCTTCCAGCTTGTAGCTAGCAGTGAAGTTGGGTACCATGAAAAAAGTGATTGCTGGAGCTCTTGAACATCAGCATCTTCTGAAATAATCCATAGAGCTACTCGTGAAAGACATGCACAGCCAGCCTGAGGAAACACTGCAGTCCAGCCCCTCAGGCAAATGAAAAAAGACTGAAGTTTCCTTTCCTACATCTAGTAGGCTGAAGAAAAGCAAATGTTTTTACAACTGAAGTACTATTCCCACACCTCAAGGACTGCTGACAGTGGTTCCAGCAAGGTGGTATCTCTCAGTTTCTTCAAGTCAAACCACATAAAAGCTGGAGTGATGCTTGATTAATGAATCTGCTGTTTAGTGCTCCTCTTTGTTTTAAAGCCTTGAGTGAAACAAGGGCAGTATCTTGGCTTTGCAACTCTCTGACAGTCCCTGTGCACATTCTGACATGAGAAACATGCCAAGAGAGGTCACTTAGTTAGGGATTAATCTCTCAATGCTCATAATTCACAACACTCTTCATATTACAAATTGAGAAAAAGAAAATAAAAAGCATTTTTTTCCATGATTCTCATTTACGCAACAGAATTTTTAATAGCATATACTAAAGCTTTTCAATTTTCAGTCAGACTACTCACATGAGTTTGCAGTGTGGTTTGTATAGTCTTGCCAAAATTTCTGTTATCTATGTATATGTCATTTGAAAGCTCATTGTTTTTTTCTACTTTGACTTCTGTTGGCATAAGAAGATTTTAAAACGACAACATAAATGTGATTTTTCATGGCAACAGGCTATGAGTACTCTCAAGTGTGCAAACATGGATCTTCTGAAATGAAGGTACAGAAGATGTTCGTTTTTGCCGGGGCAGACACTTCAGGAACTTCAAATGATGCCTCCTTCAGATTACCTTAGCAAACTGTATTTGGTTGAGACAAGTAAAGTTGTCCAACATGTGTATTGAGCAGGGCGGCAAATCTCAATGCCACCTTCCTGCATCCAAGGGATGAATGCTGACACATCAAGGACCCCAAAAAGCAGCACATAAATGACTAACAGAAAAACAGGTATAAAAGGAAGTGTTTCTCAAGGTGTTCCAAGAAGGGGAAAGGGAAATTTACAAGTGTTCAGATTACAGCACCCAAACACATATGCAGGATGCCAAACCACTGTAAAGGAACGGTGACGGGAAACGGCTAGATGTCGAAGCTAGACAACTTCAGATAAAGGAAAAATTAAACAACTTAAAGACTTCTGGAAACTCCACTGTTGGTTACATTTTCATTAAAATTGGAAGATTTCTAAAGGCTATGTTCTCCTTCAAGCAGAAATCAGTTCCAGGGAGCCACAAGACATCTGGTCAAAGATGGTTTGACAGGATGACCACAATGTTTCCTTTTGGTCTAACAGACTTAGAGTTTGTTGGCAACTGTATTTTGGAGAAACAGTTTCTTAGGAACACCCTGGAAAACAGAAACATCTCTAAAATTCAAAAATTCTGACTTTTTAATATCATGATATACACAACAGTTCTAACTGTTATTGAGCAGGGCGGACTGATGCTGAGTTTGATATAAGTACTTAAAAATATTTTTTTCATCTGGATGTTTCACAAAAGCAAAGATAAACCTATATTCTGATCCCCATATTTATTTAGAATTTCAGTTAATAAGAGTGATGGAATGTACTTCCCCTCAAAAAAATGGAAAATAATAATCTAGGTTAAACACAGATTATACAAGCAACAGTCAACATATCAATGGATGTGACTGCTTAAAGTGGATTACAGAGAAATGATTTAGAGTGTTTTATTCTACTGAAATACTGTCTGCATTCATACAGCACTCTGTGTGACACCCAGATCAAAACATTTCCCTAGAAATACACACAGAATGCTCACTACACATGTGCCACTTGCAGAATCACGTGCTCCACTGACAGCATGGTCCTGCTTGCTTGCAGGACGATGCAGCTCACTGATGGCCATGCACATCCAAGCCCCAGAGCCTCACAGAAGGCAAAGCTCCTCCAAGCCACAGCACTGCAGCAAAAATTGGATTGAGGATCTGCTGATCTGAAATACAACATCCAGTCAAGGAAAATGACTAGCTTCCAGAGACAATGTTCTTTCAAAATGATCCTGTAAGAACACAGGTTGCTACAAACACAGACATTGGGATGGTAGGATTCTTTTTGCATTGTCTTGGGGAAAGACATCTTTCGAGCTCCCTGCACTGCTCTTTATTATCTGCTAATAACTCTTGATATGATAAATGATCTGTGTGTATCATCTTTACTTTCTGTTCACAATTTAAAATATCTGGGTGAGGTAACTGCCACTGGAATTGAGTGTGATTGCCTTATCTGACAGTAGCAGGCAGAGAGATGCATAAAAATGTTGATGCACTACATCAGGATCATATATTGCTGCCAGAAAGTTTTCCAAATGCATGAGAAAAAAAGAAAACAAAATACAACTTTAATCCATTTTCTATGAATATCCTGAACTATAACCAAACTCATCAGTATCGGATAAAGCTGGATTCCCTCAGGAAATGGTGGGTAAAGGCTGCTCTCTGTCACATTCCTAGACAGTCTGTTCTGAGATGCTCTTGTCCATAGTGTTTTATTTCAAACCCTCTCTTTCTCTGATCTGACATTCTGGCATTTGGGCCTGCAGGATCAACTTGTTCCTGAACTGTGTATCTTCCCCTGGTTCAAAACTAGAATCTCTGCACTTCCTCCACTTCTAACTCTTGCTGATATCTGGCAGTTTTATACTCCAGCAGCCAGAACAGCAGTTTGCTATCTCTCTGCTTTAGCAATGCAAACTGTCTGTAACAACAGCAGAAACACACTTTGTATAACTTGAGACCATTGCAGCTGTCAAAGATGCTGTCTTCCCTGGCAAGCTCCTAGAAGAGAGATTAGAAATGAAAGGATTAATTATCCATGCTTCTTTTGAAACATTTAGTCACCCTATAATTTTTTACCTATAAACCCGTTTTGTTGTTAAAAAAAAAATAACAAATGGAGGAGCAAGTACCCCTTTCACTTGAACTACAAAGAAATTCAAATGTTATTAACAACAAGATAAATAGGCTATGGATTGATTAGCATTTTCCTTTATGATCTTTTGCTCTTATATGATTATAACTGTTATGAGGAAATAGTCATCTTATAGGCTTAAATTGCTCACACACATAAATTAGTGTGAAGTGATGCTGTCATCATTAAAGATGACCAAAATCCTTTATCAGTTTCTGAATTCTGTGAATGTAATACACTTTTCTAGGCTTTTTTCTTTCTTAGCATTTACACCTACAAAAACAGAGCTGCACAGGCCTGTGTGATCTTGTTGTCAATGCACAGCACACCACTCATTAACGGTCTCACTTTGAATGGAGCTGAGCACTCCAGCTCACACTGGGAGAACTGACCAGGCAGATATGCAGTTACGCAAGAAAGCAACATCCATGTGCTTAGAAACCTTAGCAGAGAGATGCTGAGACAATTTATCCCTGAATGCAAAGATTTCAGAAAGCGTTTAGATAAATTAAGGCACACAAGAGAGCCTAATGATGCCAATTAAGCAAGCTGCACAGCATGCAGTGTACCTTCTGCAGTCTCAGCAAAAGCGGCTGGGACTTCTAGTCCCTGCCCAAGCCAGCCAAGGACTCCTGCAGCATGATGTACCATACTGCACTGCATGCTGCCCTAGTTGCTTCCTCAGCCTTCACCCATGCTGTGAAACTGCCATGCCTCTGATGTCAAAGGGTCTTCTGACAAAGCAGCAGAGGGACAGAAGCTTACCTGCCCAGCTTTTGTTGTCTTGTTAACATGCATTCAGCTTCAGTATGATATCGTGAAAGGTAGTCATACCTAAAGACTATGTAGTAGGAACAAGTTCAAGTATTCACAAAAAATATATATATATTTATGCTCTAAGTACTTTTAAATTCAAAAGAGAGATGCTAAATGCTAATGCCAACATAAAATTTGAAACTAGGTGTAGTATGCACTGGACTTTTTCCTGAAAAAACTCACTGCTGGGACAGCACCACAGTTTGAGTAGACTGAATGCACATGGTAGTTGTGACCTATCACATGCATACAGGTTAGATCTAGGTTTTAAGATACGAGAATGCAGTCTTCTTTTGAAATTCTACTGTTAACAGTTAAAAAATTCCATAAAACTGTTTTTCCACAAATTCAAGGAACTTAAGAGGGATATTTTATTTTTAATCTTATATCTGACCAATTATGAATGTAGCACTGCATAAGAGTCATTTCAGAAATACTTATTCCCTACATAGTATAGTGAAAGACTGAAAGAGCACCCTATACTTTCTATACAGCAAGTATCCCCTGTGTGGAGTTTTCCTATTAATGAACATTTCTATGTCATTTTAAAGGTCCTAAACAAAATTCTATAATATAGATTGTAGTCACAAGTACTATCATTGATCCTAACTTCTGCTCTACATATTTATTGAAAATACACACGTGTTAAAGCAAAAGCGAGGGAGTCCAGTTGGCATGACCCTCAAATTCATAAAGTGCAGAGAGGCCAAAGAACAGAATTTCTCAAAAGTCACCAGTACTTCTGAGCAGTTCTGAACTGAAATCCAGCTAATTTTTGAAGTCCAAATTCATCAGACTCAGAAGACCAACATGATCTGTCTCATCTCGAATATTCTTGTCTCAGGAGAGTTCAGCTGCTGCTTTTAAAGACAGCTTAGCCACTGCCTACCTCTTCAGGATCTGAAACCATTTCTTTCATTGACAATGAAGCACAGAGATTGTAACAGCAGCTCTACCACAATCTCTATATACTATTTCATGATGGAATGGGATATTTCCTACTTGGTCTAATGCATCAGGTTTTGATAGAACACTACAGATCAAAATTTCAGCCTCACACCTTTCCACTTCCAAGGCAGTCTTACAGTTTCGCAGCCCAACTAAGTACCAGCTTAAGAAAATACCTTCATGAAAATAGCAAGAGAACAGCATTTTGCTGAATTTATTTTTCATTCCTCAAACCACTTTCTACACTAATTAGGAACTGAGACAGCTAAAACCTCTAAACTAATCTCTAACTCTTGCCCAGTGGCTAACAGTGAGGTTAACATTGTCAGGGAGTTCTATAAAATGACCATGTAATCAGAAAATTAGTATGTTCTGAAATCTAACATTTCTTTTTAATGCACAAGCAGTTAAGGAGAGGAGGGGACAAAATCCCTTCAAGGCAGGTAGAAAAATAAAGATGAAACTGAAGTAAGTATAGGTAATGAAACAAAACAATCTATGTCAAGAAACAGTTCAATATTCTCTAAGAGTGGGTATTTTCATTTTTCTTTCGTTTACTACACAGAATTCGTATTGGTAATTTTTATGCTTTTAGTAGAAGACGTCAAAAAGTAATTCTACTAGGTAGCTGCCATGATTATTTCTGAGTGTTTCTTAAGTGCTCATAGGAAAGTCAGCTATCATATGAATACTGTAATAGAATTAGACATTAACAAATTTCACAAATAAGCCTAAAGCCCTTTAGTGTTATGATTAACTTCATTAAATAATTCTTCCTATTGCATATAAATGAAGAGAAATCAGTATTTCTCAACAAAAATTACTAATTGAAGAACCATCAACTCCTGCTAGAGCAGAAATGGATTTGGTCTGCACAGTGCGTGGGGACACTCAAATATGCAGTACGTTCACTTAATACTATGTGAATGTGCTCTGGATTAAGCCTTTCATCTTTAAGTTGCTGCTACACAAGGATTACCTCTGAGATGGGTTTGCATCATTCATGGGCGAAACATGTGCCATATGTTGAAAAGGTATACAACATTTTAGGTTTCTATTACCTAGCTATGCCTGTCCTGAAGAGGTCAGATAGTTGGACTAGATAATCTTTAAGGGTCCCTTTTAGCTAAACTATTTTGTTCTGTTCCATTTCATTACCCAGAAAGAAAAGATGTTTCACCCCACCCTCATCAGTACTTCTGATGTTGTTCCGGTGTAGGTGAGGAAGAACCCCATTTTACGACATGACTACTGCTCTGGACACTGGGGTTTGTCATAATGCTTTTCTCTTCTAGATCTAATTATATTGCAAACTGCAGTCCATGCTGGCACACCAGTGGAAATCAGCCTAATGCTGTTTTGCAGCCTCGGTGCAGTACAACTGGCATTGATTCCCACTGAAGAAACTTTCCCAAGGATTTCTGCACCTAGAGAACATGGTAAGGTAAGGCTAACACACCAAGTACCCCATAGGCACAGATTTCAATCACTATACACTAACAAAATACCAACTGTCTCGTGCAAACTTTACAGCACCATGATGAGCTTAGAACAGTGTTAATTATAGGATTTGATTCAGTTGCTTGTCAGTGAGCTGCAGCCTTGTATATCAAAAAGCCCCACAAAAAAGATCCAAGCTGAAGGTCTATTTGCTCATGTTTACATGAAGCTTTCTAATACTCAGGAGACAAGTACCAAAGGGAGATGTTGCTGTGTCCTTTCACACATTGTGATTCTGTCCAGGTTCTAACTTACTGGCAATAGACTCCATGAAACAGCAACTTTGATTCCTGACTTTGACTAAGATAAAGGATTACTCACATAAAAGCTCTAGAAGGCAATTTAATAAAGAGTCCACAGGGTAAACACTGCATTTCTTAACAACTAACTAAAGCTACCCAGTTAAACTCTAAACATGGAAGTCAGCAAGACAGCTCCTATTATTTTGCGACCATGCAGTACTGATTCTTTGTGCTCTGAGTCCTAATTCAGATTACAGGTACACAGGCAGACATCAGTAACTCACCTGGTCCCAATGTTTAGCAATTCTATTCTCTGTTTAGATAACAAAATCTTTTTGTTTGCTAAGGAGGCAGCACTTAGCAGTGCCAGTATGAAACACAACCTTTCCCATTAACAGTATTCTTATCAAGAGTTGCTCTAAGATTCCAATCCAAGAAGTTTGCTTTTAAAAGCCCAGGATTTTAGTACAGTAATGAAATTCTTAATTCCTGCTGAAGTTCGTCTTTTATATAAAACACAAATAATTTGAAGTAGTCAACCTCACATTCCAATTTCAGCACATTTAAATTCATGGTCAATTGGAAAACACAATTTCACGATGCACTTTGAAAATTTTGACCCTCTTCGCTATTTGCAATACACATTCTAAACCAGTGATCAAACGTGTTGCTGTCCAAGACACGCTCCACAAGCAGTGGCATACTCTTTACCAAAGCAAGACCATCACCTTGTGGTGAAATTCATCCTTTCTTCACCTCTTTATCCTCATTCTCCTGCACCAAATCAGGGTATTATTTAGTAGAGTGAATTGACACAACCCCTGCTACACAGACACATGGTAAAATGTTTACTCCTGGCTTCTCCCACTGTGCTCCCCTCTGCCCTCTCATGAATACCCACAATATTCTCCCAGTATTAAGGGCAGGATTCTGCTATTACTGTTCATCCTCCGAGGGCTGCCCAGAATGCTTGGTGTTGGCTCCTAAGTGATATGCCTGCTAATGTTTTATGTGCTGCTGTCACCAACCCTAATGATGGCAAAGACAGAACACTCTAAAAGCTTTGTGTCACCAGGTCATACAGAAGTGCTCTGAACATGGTTAGGTAGACCAGGTGAACTGTAGGTATCTGCAACAACATTTTCACCACGTACTCTGATCCTGGAGCAAAGATGACAAAGGCATGACACTTCTGCACAATGGCATAGCAATGGAAATTAGTTAGCTTTACTGCTTATTTCAATGAAAGTGAGACTGGACATCTTTCACTTTTAAAGGATGACGGAATCTGCATCAGCAGGTAGGAGTTCAAACTCAAAATGAACCTGTCTCAAATAAAATAAAAAGAAATGTAAGATTCATAGATTCATAGATACATTAGGTTGGAAAGGACCTACAAGATCATCTAGTCCAACCACCCTCCTATCACCATCCCTACCCACTAAGCTACTAAATCAAATCCCTTAGCACCTCATCTAAACGCTTCTTGAACAGCGCTAGGGATGGTGCCTCAACCACCTCCCTAGGCAGGCCATTCCAGTGCCTGACCACCCTTTCAGAGAAAAAATTTTTCCTCAAATCTAATCTAAATCTTCCTTGGCACAACTTGTGGTCATTCCTTCTCGTCCTGTCATTAAGATGTAATCTTGGCTCATACTGACACACGCTAATGCTGTAAAATGTTTTCCCCATTAGTAAATGTGGTATTTTACTGGAAGTTGAATTACTTTTTTATAGTGATTTTTTAGTTTTTAGACTTTGCAGCATTCTTATTTGGCACATTTTTTGTCAGATCTCTGTTATGATGCAGAGCATTGTGGGAACCTCATAAATAAAACGGAACAAATTTGAGTTTGCATGTACATAGATCTGAACATTTTATCAATCTTAAAACTGTAATTCATTCTCTAAAAAATTTCATTCTTCTAGGATTATTATTTGCCATTTATACTACTTGATTCTGTGGGATATTTTCCTCCATACGATTAACAAATTTCATCACCACAGCCCTTCACTACAAACTCTTCATCTCACATAGTAGTTCCTTATATGAAAAGACAGCCTTCACACGTATACTGTCCATTTAACTTCCACATATTATAGCTATGTGCAAGGTGCTTCAACTATTATATTTCATCAGAACTGTAATTTCTTCAATGATAGAAAAGCTCCACTGGAGTTTCTTTGTGCTTTGTATTCACGTAAAGCTTGGCTTCCAGAGCAAGGTTGCAATCCTACTTTGCATACCTCCATTTCATTTAGTGTATCATCACTTCACCACTTCAACAGAGGTGCACCACATTTTTTTATTCCTTCTCTTGGAAATGCTTTATTATTTTCATTTCAGTAGAGAGCCTATCAGCAATAAAATCATCTATTCTATAGCTGAATTAGAGCTTCATGATACTTTTCAGTTATGCACCGACTCCATCATCCCCATTCCATTTCAGTCCTGCTCCCTTTGTTTTGCAAATAACCAAAATAACTCCACTGAGCAAATTCTATGGAGCTAAAAAAGGCTCTCAACTCAGTGTATGGTGCTTTCAGTGACCCCTGCCGAAAGGCCAGCCACAGATGTCACATCAGCTGGAGAGACCAGAAACCTCTGTAGGAGATTTCATTGAGTGCTTAGCTTGTTCTGATACTGACTACTCTTTTCTCTTGTAGCATGTAGAAAGCACCATGCAATTAAAACAAAGAACAGAGAACATGCTGTGGAGATAACCATGTTTCAAATTTACTACATGACAATCTATATTTTGAACATTAAAGCCTCACTAGTACATCTCTTCTTAAAATTATCTGATCCATTTCACTTCTAAGCTAAAAACTACAGTATTTCTAGGCAAAGATGATGAGAGTAGTCATAACCACATTACACTGCACATCCTTTATCTTTCCATCTAAAGGCAAAGTAATGTTCATTTAATGCTGAGACAATTAACAAAATGTGTAATATACACACCTTCAGTTTATGTTCCCTGTTGGACTTTATTCATAGTTTATAATAGTGTCAAGATTCTTTTCTAGAAGAAAGATCAAGCCAAAGATTGTCAAAGCAATTCATTAAATGAAATTTGTAACAGCAGCATTTTACATTACCTATATAAATTACCTATGTATATCCTATGTACCTGTTTATCTTCCCCATTATGGTTAGACAGTGAAATAAAAAACAATCCACATGTGTAGTTTAGAAATGCCAGATATCAAAATACTTCCACTGCTAGAAGTAACTTAAGCAAGAAATTTCCCCTTAATAAAAATTCCATCATTTGAAATTTCATAAAGCAGCATTTCACATCTAAAGCAAGCACAGAGTAAGCAATTGTGTATATGTATTACACAGAGAGGATTTTAAACATTAAGTAAACTATCATTAAATGATTCGGAAAGTACACAAACCTCAGTGTTTCCTTATTCACAACTACACATGCCATCTAATCTGCCGCAAATATTGGCATTAGATACAGTAGCTATCATAAATATAACAGCATATAATACCAGTTCTTTAACATTCGCAAAGCCTTGTGATGTGCCTTTTTTAAGACTAAATTTTTTGTTTTTAAAAGGTCCAGCTTATACAACATAATTGAATTTCTGGTCTACTTCAATAATCCTGAAATGTTATACACACAAACTGGCTTTAGTCCATATTTTGACATGTCTATGGCTGCACAAAAAGTTTCAAGCACAAATTCAGTGAAGCAATGAAAAAGAGAGTATCAAACACACTACCAGATCATGGTATTTGACTGTCATTTTCTTTTTGGTTATAGAATCACTAACAGGGCCAACTTCCCTGAACAGGCCTCACTACAGCTTCTCAGTATTGCACTGATATTTAACAACAATTCAGAAATCAGGTAGAAAGACTCCTGTACATGTGGCAGCATAGAATACAGAATATAGGACAAGACCTAAATGCTAAAGCATGGAAGACACTAGAAAATAAATTTTTGCCCTATTTTTCTGCTGTGCCATGCCTTAGAATTCCTCTCAGTTTTGGCCACAGTATCCAGAGCCAGCAGCCATTGGCACAGAAGGCTGTAACAGCAAAAAGTTATGGTGGTATGTGAATGTGAACTTGTATGTATGCAAACTGCTGAACCTCTGTGTGCGTGGGAAACAGCATGGGCTGATGAAGATGCAAAAACTTTCCCTTCCTTTTGCAGCTTCACCTCTTGTAAGTGCAGAGCTGTCTGAAAGATGAGTCAGTCTTGGCACTCATAGGAACAGATACATACAGCAGTCAAACAGACCTCTACTTCAATTATTTTTAAATCATGCAGATCTTAAAATTATGTTCAGTGAGAACTACCTAAAAAGACCACAGAAAAGACTTTCCTAATTTTAATCTCTCACACACTGAAGAAGAAGAGAAAAAAAAACGAGAAAGTTTCTTTCAAACACTGAAACCATTCTATACTGCTCATCTTCACTTCAAAAACTGGTTTACAGGGTTACACGTGTGCTTCTGTAGGAAAGCAAAGCACAGTGATTAGTTCATGAAGAAAATTCCTATACTGCTCCATGAATATACTGGACATTATCATCCAAGAATAGCACTTTCTTGATAGCATGGTATTGTCTTCACTACATTTTAATTGGAAGCAGAACCTTAGCAAACAGATAATGTGTCAGTTCTTGTAACGGTATATACCATTTAGGTAAACATCTTGTGGTATGATATTTCATATAAAATATGCAAAGGCTTTTGCCTCCAACACATAGGTGGATTTTCTTACCTTTGGTTCCATTGAAATGAAGCTGTGGGTACCTCTACTTGAGAGAACTGACCTTTTAATTGTTTTACTATGGTAGAAGTGGTAGTAATCCTTCAGTGTTCCAATCTGTAAGGGGAGAGATGAAAAAAAGAGAGGGAGATTTAATTTATGGAAAGCAGTTTTCTGTTTTTCATTTTTAAAGGTCGATAAATTATGCAATTTCCTGCTGTGCTGAAATGTTACTTGAACCCCGTGATCATCTTTCAAAAGAAGGACATATGATATGAAATGGATGGAGTGTCCTTGAGGCATTAACTGCATAACCAAAGATTATAATTGAGCTGCTTAGTCTGTCTGTATCTACCCTCTTAATGTTTAATTTATATGCAGTACTTCAAGTAATTCTGTATCAATCTATATCCAAACTGTCTTCAAATGGCAGTATAAAAATCATCAAATGACTACACAGTCATTAAAAAGCATTCCATCTAGTTTGCCTAAATAGCCACACTGTAAAACGCACTAGATTTGATTATTTATATAATTAGCTTATAAAAAGCATGTTCATAGCAACAGACCATACAGTAAGCACAAGTTTCTCTCTTGGCCAAAGATGGTCAAAGAAGAAGTAGGAATGTTAATCGTGTAAGATAGAGACTAGTTTGAAGTATAGAATCAAATTAGGCCAAGTTGCAAACTTCGCAAGAGTACAGTATTTCTTATTCATCCTACCATCACACAGTAACAAGACAGATATTAAATGGAGAAAGATTGCACAATTTGACAAAGAAATTTCCTCTCCAGACTCACCAACATAAAAAAAACCCATAAAATGAAACCTTAGTTTCACAGACCTATAAACAAACATTCAGTACATAGGTCACACTGAAAGTAATGCCTCCTATTTATGTCAATGGAAACTATAACAGATACAAAGAGAACAACAGCACAAGAACAAATTCTCAGACAGAGCACACTAGTTTTCAACATACTCACCACGATTAGCTATGTATTTTCACCAGCCATGAACAAGAGAATGTATGATGCACTCATAAATATCTGCACTGGTGGAGGTGACTCACTGTTTCATAGCTATTATGATAGCACCATTGCTATGAAAATGTTGTCCATTCAGACCAACTTCCACTGTGCTCACATCCACCACTTGGTCTTCACAAATGTTCAGCAAGCATCTATGACTGTCAGTGGGAGCCATTTTTTCTGCATGGAGGAATTCAGTGACACGTTTAAGCTCCATACATGCCTCCATGTCAGACGTTATCATGGAAATAAAATGTAATAGAATATTGGTTGAAAGGTTCGATTTCTACTGCCATACCACCAACGTCCACTTCTGATATTGTGGGCTAACATAATAAAAAAGGAGGCATTACTTCAGGAGCAACCCTCGCATTTAGGGAGAGCATCTTATCAAGTTGTGAAATTTCACATTCTGTTGAACTGTAAATCTTGTAAGATGAGTAATAATTTAGTCAAAGTTTCATTAATGGTGAACAAAAAAGATGATTGAGCTTACTCTACTCCAAGTTAAAATGTGAAGCAACTTCGGCAAATTGTCTTGGTTTTACAATGAATCTGTTTGAAACCATCAAAAAATGGAGCAACTAAGATTCCATATTTTAAATTTTTATCTACAAGAATACACATGCAGGAAATTTGTCTGTTTAACATTAGAGGTTCAAGGAGAATTGGATACAAGCCACTGAATGCTTTCAGAATGCTAGAAAAAAAAAATCTTGAGAAAATCAAAGTAAAACTAAGAAATACTGACAGATTTTTTATTTTTTATTTTTTTGTTCTCTCAAAGCACTTGTATATTTTATCTTGAGGATGTAAGTGGAACAGGGAATGAAAGGAGA
>VXAB01006871.1:118830-142914 GCA_013399175.1 Odontophorus gujanensis | reverse complement strand
TTTACAAAAAAAAAAAAAAAAAGTGTCTACAGTTCAAAGAGTCTATCTAATGGGTAAAGTTGCACCAGGGTCATCCTCAGTGCTGTTCAGCTGATAGAACTGTATCCCCCTTCAGGAAGAATCTCTTACGTTTAGTTTAAGCCCAGTATCAAAAAGTTCAGTTAAAACAAGTTGATTTATCATAAAATATGAACTGGTTTGACTAAGCCTCAATTAAATATATTAGCACTGGAATACTAAACTCCATGCTGTCATCTGTCTCAAAGGCAATTCAAGTTTAAGTGGTATGAATCTGTCCCATGGAAAAGCCTGGTCTCATGTCTGCACAGGCACAACTGTGAAGAAAGCTTCTTTAAACATACATGGAAAAGCATTCTCGTGGACATTTCAAAAAGCTGAAGGATCCTAGGACTGCTGAGATCACCCACACATGGCCCACTGTGGACTAAAGTCTACAGCAAGAGCAAGTGCCAGAGCAGATAGAATTCTCAGTCCACAGACTAGTATACTCCTCTAGTGACAGAAGGAGAGACACAGCCCAAGTTGCAGAAGGCAAAAGCAATAATTGGGAGACTGAAGAACCACTCACTGTAGAAGACAATCAGCCTCAAGACCATCAGAAGAAGCTGAATGTGCACAAGTCCATGTGAACTGATAAGATACATTCGAGTGTCCTGAAGGAACTGGTGAATGAAGTTGCTAAGCCACTATTCATTATTTTTGAGAAGTTGTAGAGGTACAGTGAAGCCTTCACTGATTGGAAAAGGGGAAACACAACCACAGTTTTTATAAGGGAAAAAAAAGGAAGTCCCAAGGAACTACAATCCCATTAGCCTCACCTCTACATGCAGCACAATCATGGAGCAGATCCTCCTGGAAACAATGCTAAAGCATGAGGCAAAAAAAGAGGTGATTTGATGACAGACAATTTGCCTCCACTAAGGGCAAATTGTGCCTCACAAATGTGGAATTACGGTGTTGGTGGAAAGAGCAACTGAGGTCAGCTACCTGCACACAGACTGTAAGGCATCCTTGTCTCTAAATGGAGGAGACAAAGGTTTGACAGATGGATTGCTTAGTGGATAAGAAATGGTCTGTAGGCTGCACTCAGAAAGTTATGGCAAACAGCCTGACATCTAAGTGGAGACCGGAGACAAGCGGCATTTCTCAGGGGTTAATATCGAAACAAGCACTCTGTAACATTTCTAGGCAACATGGACAGTAATTTCAAGTACAATCTCCAAAAACTTGTCATGGATACCAAAGTTGAGTAGTGCAGTTGATATGCTGGAGGGAAGGGATGTCATTTACAGGGACCCTGACAAGCAGTCAGGGTGGGCATGTGGGATCCTCATGAAGTTCAATGAGGACAAGCAAAAGGTGCTACACAAATACAGACTGGGCAATGAGTGGATTAAGAGAAGGACTTCGTGCTGATGGTTGATAAGAAGCTACACATGATCCAGTAATGTGTGCTTGCAGCCCAGAAAGCTGACCATATCTAGGGCTGCATTAAAAGGATTGTGACCAGCACATCCCTCCACCCTCATGGGACCCCAGCTGGAGTACTGCATCCAGGTTTGGGGCCTCCAGCATAAAAAAAGATATAGAGTTGTTGGGAGTGAGTGCAGAAGTCACCAGAACGATTAGAGGGCTGAAGAACCTCTACTAGGAAGACTGGCTGAAAGAGCTGGGTTTCCTTAGCCTGGAAAACAATGTTCTAGGGAGAACTCAGTAGAACTGCAGTACCTAAAGGAGGCTCCAACACTGGAAGTGCATAAGACCAGATGGACGAGGCTTTGAGCAACTTGGTCTAGCTGAAAGAGTCTCTGCCCATGGCAGGGAGGCTGGAACTAGACAATACTTACAGTCCCTTCAATCAAAACGATTCTGTTATTCTGTGATTCCATTACACAGCCTCAGTCAAAACAAAAAGCAGCTCACATGCTGATTTTAACCCTAAAGAAAATCATGGACAGTACTGTATGCAGTTTTGTTGCTGCATCACTTGTGTATTAAGAAGAGTTTATCCTCAGTTTAACTCCCAACACACCACATGATGTCATGATGTGGAACATCAACAACACAACAAAAACCACAAAACCATGACAATACCTTTTAAGGACTTTGCTGTCACCACCATGAATCACTACTATGTGCACACAGTAGTACCCGTGTCTGTGCACAAGAACACACATTACTGAAGAGATGTATCTCACACAGGTGACTGTTTTTATGACTGCATGAAACTGCATAAACAGAAAATTCTTGTATTTTAAGGAAAATAAATAAGATCTCTTTTGCTTTTGTGTTACGCACATCTCAACATCACCCGTTCTCTGTGTTTTGTCTTGCACTAGCTTGACGAGTTGTTTTTTGTTTTGTTTTGTTTTGTTTTTTAAGGATAAACTAGCTCAAGGACATCCACCACAGCAGAATAATGGTGTGGACTGATTGCACTCCTACAACTTAGACATGCTAGCCACTAAGAAGAGACTGAAAGAATATACGGGCTCCACCTTACAAGAGGAGAAAGCTCTGCAGCTTTCTAATGCTCAGTGGCTGCACTCACTCAGAGTTCTTATACTCAAGAGACAAAAGTAGGCCCACGGAATTAAGCTTCAAAACTATAATGTAGTGTGTCCCAAGCATGACCAATTCTCAGATAATAATAATTATTAATAATAACAGTAATAATAAGAAGAAAATCAGTATAGTAGTGAGAGCTACAGCTTTCGTTTACAACTGTCAATGAAATAAAGAGATCTCTTAAGTTTTAAATGGCATTTAATTCATACTTGCTAACTGCCAGTGCCTCTCACAGTAAGGTAACACCAGTGTTATTAAAAATTTTACTGCCCTCTTTCCCATTAATGGAAATTTACTTAGACCTTCCAAATCCTTGGACTACTTGGAGAATAGTTTAACTGTGGAAATATAGCACAATAAAACTTATCATTATGGATGTTCTTATTAAATTGTTTTTTTTTATAATTTAACTACCAGGTCTTACAGTCACTCTCAGAGGAAAAGCAATGTAAAAACAGAAAGACCAGACTGCACAGCTAACCACCTTAGAGACTGATGGCAATTTAGCTGCTATATTCTTGGGAAATCTTTGTAATCTCCTTTTTGAGCTGGGAGATGTGATCTCTTTAAAACGAGACTGAGGGACATTCCTAAGGAATTGCCAGGTGAAAAGCAAGGAGAATGGGTGATGGGGCAGGGGGAGACTTACTCTCTTTATAAGTAAGCTTTAACACTGAAAATTTTAAGTGGATATCTACATAAATTTTAATAGTACTATGATACATCTATTCAAGGATAAAATAATTGATGGAAATAATTATCCTACAATATCACTGTGGAATCCTAGCAAGCCAAAGCGTCCACATAAACACATTAGTTTAACATTTAGTATGCCATATTTCTTTTCTTAAGCTGAGAAAATGTTTATCCTGAAACAAGGTCCAAGCTTTCCAAGCTTTTCCTTGGATTGAATTTCTCCCATCTGCAATTTCATATTCTAAGTCAATATTAAGAAAATTTAGGACATAATTGCTAACTGAATTCATCTACATTCACATGTGAGTGTCCTCATAAACTTTTTAAGGAAATAGATATGCTAAAGTTGTCAGTTAAATAATCTTACGTATGTATTTATGATCACCAAACTGACAGATATGATTAAGCTCTGAAACTACAACTGAAACTTCCATGCAGCAGAATATGGGCAGACAGGTTCTTCACACTAATGGAAAGAAGCACAAGATATACATTCCCAACAATTTATTTATAGAAATAAAGAACTGGTTGTTTTTTTTTGTTTGTTTGTTTGTTTGTTTTTAGTGTCTTAACTGTCACATTACAAAGTACAGAGGAAATGGTGTTTCAGAGAAAAAATGAGCATTTTTCAGTCTGAGAAGGTTGAAACAATATGTTGATATTGTCTCTGCTTTCTTCCTTGCACCACGTGCCAGTGAGGCCAACAGATAACCAAAAAGCATTTTAACCGAACAAAATACTGACACAGACTACAATACTGTTTGTGCTCCTTCGGTGCATTTATATGTGGAAAGGGGTGTTGCCACAGCTCTAAATTCTGGTTCCTCTTGGCTCATTTTTATTCACAGGTTAATACAGGTTCATTGCTACTGTGGGAAACTGCTGCTTCTTTTCCTTCTTTTGTCCCTACACAGTTAGGAAGTATCATGTATTTCATAACCAGGGTTCTAATCTCAACGTTCAGTGAGCCCTGCAAAAGCTGTTAGTAATTCATAGACCTACCCAAACTAAAGAACTCTGATCTGGAAAGGGAAAGTTCACTGAAGACCTGGAACCTGAACTTTTGCTCCAAGAGGCAAAACTGTACACTGTTTTTCATTATAGTTGTTTTCTCCTGCAAAATACTGCACTACAGCAACGACACTTTCTTAATCTCCTTCTCACCTGCCCAGAGTCCCACTGCGGAGACAGCACTGACAAATTTTCACCAAGCTGAGGCTGGAAGAGAAACTATCACAAGGGTGGCTCAAAGCTGCTCTCTCATCTGGCCTGCAGACTGAGATGGGGGATTTTACCTCAGAAATGTAACTTCTAATACATTTTTTTTTTATTACCAGAAAAGGGAATTTCTTTTATTATATGTGACATAGAAGAAATAATGGCAAGGTTTGCTTCCATATGCTACACGACAGTGAGGTGGACAACTGGCTCTGTTTCAATTCTGAACAATCTGGGGCTGACAAACAGTGCAATACATGAAATATTTTAGAGAGAGAAGCACAGGCTCTCAGGACCTAACTCAACCTAGAAGCTAAAATTCCAGCTTGTAAGAAGAGGTCTCTGTCCAAATATTTAAGCTGTTATCTAGTCTCCATACAGGACTGATACCCTTCACTATCCTGGAAGGATACAACTTCTTGAATACCAGTGAAAAGCAAGCAGAAACCACAAGCAGTGCTGAACACTATGGTCTTAACTTGAGCTGCAAAAAAAAGACAATACTACTCTGAGGTCAAGTATGAAGGATGAAAATAATACAGAGTTTCTGTATTAGAGATAATCTGTACAGTACATGAATCTATTGGATGGGTGAAAATAAAGGGCATTTTCAATGATCACAAACCTTACAAACAAGAAAAATTTCAAGCAGCATAAGAAGCAAGATGTTGGTATGAACTCATGGCATTGTCTCAGACTTCACTCAGACTACCCCAAAAAGCCTCTCTATGTTCCAGCTCTTTAATTTGCTTGAGGTAGGATTAACCTAAGGAGGGCACTTCAGAAGTAATGCCTCCTATTTATAGATATGGAATCTGTGACAAATACAAAGAGTACAATGATACAGTTTGATAAAGCAAATCTTCAGCAATAAAACGCAAGTTTTCAAAATATTTTTCAATACAGTCATCACCATGAGCTGTGCATTTTCACCATCCATGAACAAAAACCTGCATGCCATTCTCATAGAAGTCTGCACCAGTAAAGGAGAACCACTGCCACTGTCGCCACAGCGAAAACACACCGCCCACCACCTCACTGTGCTCACATCCACCATTTGGTCTCCATTAACACAATGAGTGTTGATGAATGGCAACAGGTGCCATTTTTTCCCCAAGAAGGAATTATACGATGCACCCCTATTATATACGCACTTCCATGTCGGACATCATTTTGTCAGACTGCCCCTCTACTGACATCTATTCCACAGCAACAACATGTAATGGAATATTGTCAGGAAAGTTCAACCTCTACTGCTAGCCAAACAACATCCTTGTCTGATACTGTGGGACAACGTAATAAAGTAGGAAGCATTACTTTTGGAGCAGCCCACATTTTGTATTTGTGCTCCTCTCACATTCCTTTCTACTTTCAAGGTTGGCCACAAAGTGAACTGCTATGTCTGCAGACAGTTCTCATTTCAGAGCAGTGACACCCAGCTCAAGCTGGACTTGACCTGATGTATACCCCTCCTCTTGTCTTCTAGAAACATTTTTCAAGACTCCAAGATGGAAATTCAGATACAATGAAACTCTAACCACCATCAAACTAACAAAAAAGCTATACAATAATCAACAGTGCTTGCCCAGTTTCTTAAAACCGGGTCCTCTGGAAGACAGAAAAGTTGACCCAGAAAAAGAAGATTCCCTTCTGATTCACCACCATATGAACAACAAACGAAACTCAACACAGGCAGATAAATTAAACCATATAGCTATTATAACAGAAATATAACATTTTCCATATAAATAAATCAAGTTGTATATTTTCACATGCTAGGAATGTACTAGGACTTCACCCTTTAAACTCCCTCTCCTGTTCAAATGAGGAGAAAAATGCACAACCTCACTGAATTAACTGGTGACTTCTTGACTTCTGTATTTTGTGTTTCTGCTACTCAACTTGCCTGGGCATTTGCCTTGAACTGGAAAAGTACAGCTGAATTTTTAAACAGTCAATGTCAAAAGTGAATAACAGAGTCACCAAAATAAAGTAGCTCTGCATTATGTTCTTTTAGATAAGAATGCTACTGCACTTATTCTGCTGCAACACTAAATCTTTCACTGGAAGAATCAAAATAAAGGAATATGAGAGCTACTCCAAAAGTAATGTCTACTGTTTTATTACATCAGCTTGAGACATCAGAGGTGAATGTCGGTGGCATGGCAGTAGGGGTTGAACCTTCCAAACAGTGTAACATTATAAATTGTTGCTGTGTGACGGATGGCAGCAGAGGGGCAGTCTGACAAAATGGTGTCTGACATGGAAGTGCATACGGAGCAAAGGTGTGTAACTGAATTCCTTCATGCAGAAAAAATGGCACCCACTGGCATTCATCAACACTTGCTGAATGTTTATGGAGACCAAACAGTGGATGTGTACACAGTGAGGTGGTGGATGGTGAGTTTCAGTAGTTGTGACAGTGACAGTGGGATATCTTCACTGATGCAGATTTTTATGACTGTGGCATGCAGGCTCCTGTTCTTTGCTGGTGAAAATGGACAGCGAACAGTGGTGACTGAGTTGAAAGCCAGAGTTATGTGGCTGAGAATTTATTCCAACAACTAGTGTTATTGTACTGTATGTATCTCCTTTTGTTTCCACTGAAATAAACAGGAGGCATTACTTTCAGAGTAACCTAACTATTTTAACTTTTCAGGTGATTTTGTTAGTAGGATTTAAAAAAAAAAAAAAGAAAAAAGTTATATTTCAGTTCCTGATATCATTCTAAATTTGTATCAAAGCTGAGTTTTTTTCTAAGTCTCTGACAGTTTTAATGGGAATTTGAATCTTAATGTACGTTAAAAAGCTTTAATATCTTCAGAAGAAAAAAAAAAAATACTGTAGCTGAACAAAATGTCTATTTGTACAATTCCAATGTGGATTACTGCTACAAAAAATACTTATATTTTAACAGGTTTTCCTTTCAAGGCTTTCTGTTGGTTCTAGAATATAGCCTAAACATGTTTAAAGTATGAATTCTAAGGCACAACTAAAATGTAATTTAAATTACAATTTAAATGTATGTTGATCACTCCAAAAGTACTGCCACCTTTTTATTTCTATAGTAACTACAAGATCCACCTCTGACGTTGTGGGTCAACAAAATAAAATAGTAGACATTCCTTTTAGCTGCTCACACACAATTCTATATTATTTGTCTTATTCTAAGATATTTTTATACTTGCAATATCCTACTTCCATAAATAGAGAAATGTTCTACTCTATATTACAAAATACACTTAGCAATACCAAGCACAATAATTTTCCTCTGCAATTAGTAACTGATTTATAACTTCTGTGAATTTGGGGTACATGGCACAAAGCCTCCTAAATAATTCTTTCTGTCTACAGGTTACTTTGTATGGTTGTATTATAAAACAAACAATGTCAAGAGAAATTTAGCTTTGGGGGATTTCAGTTCTTCAGTCACCTTTTGATAACCTTATTTAGTTCATTCCTGAGGGAAGAACAGAAGTAAAAAAACTTAAAAGACAAACTGCAATAAAGAATAGTTTGCTTGGATATGCAACACATCCAAGTTTTAGCATAGCCATCTTTGCAACAACAGGAGAGTATCAAGTTATGAAAAGGTCACAGGTCTTGGGAATTAATATAAGCACATAAAATAAGTTCTGATATTAAAAAAAATAAAATCTGAACTGTATCAATACCTTTATTCTAACACATGCTCAATCACACTAAGAATTATTGATCTAATGTACTCAACAGGATGAAAAATCCTTCCAAAGAGGATTGCGGCAGCTTTTTTGGATAATACATTCATTGAAATCCTGTAGATTTTAGAATGAAGACCTTTCTGCCTTACCAATTGAGTTGTGAAAGGAGTGAGTGGTTAGCTGATATTTTTAAAAATAAAAACTACTTACACATTTGATCATATTTAATTATAAAAAATGCTACTATTCCACTACTAAAAGCAGAAAACTGTGTACCCTCTGATCCTCGCTACACAGAACCTCACCGTGAGAGACAAGGGCACAAACATGTGCCCTAACCGAAGCTAAGAATGAATAAGATGTAGTAGGTGGGAGACTTAGGACACTACGCTGATTATTCAAATACTCCAAATCAGAAGAAATTTCACTACAGTAGCTGAAATCTTTTAACGTCAATAAGGAAGAGTTTAATGCACCTCCTGTCTAGGACTGATGGAAAGGTTTTGACTGTAAGAATAACTTTCAGATAAGAGGCTGAAAATTAATGAACACAGAGCCCTGATTTTTTATTTATTTGTTTGTTTGTGTGTGTGTGTGTGTGTGTGTGAGAGAGAGAGAGAGAGAGAGAGAGAGAGAGAGAAGTGCATGTTTGGGCTTGCAAGGGATGTATTACAGAGGAGCTGGTGGGAGATGGGGAAGGAAGTCATTTCCACATTTGTCATGAAATTTTACAATCCGAGTACAACTATGGGCTTTTATAAATTGCAATCCCAGTTTCTCTGAGAGCTCTACCTAAGGAGGCATCGCAGCAACTGGTAAGTCCATGTCCCTATCAAATAAAGCAAAGTAAGGTTGTTCAGCAACCTGTGATCATGGGTTTTCAGTTCCAGGGCAACATTAAACATTTCATGAAAATTCTCAAAAGAAAATCAATTAATGACTCCTTTCCCGTTAATCTTTTCTATTGTTTCTTTTCAAAACACAAAGCAGTGCAATGTAAACTGATAGTTCATGCCCTTCTGTAAAACCCAATGAGTCACCACCTCATTTCTGTAAGTTAAAATGAATGCAAGGAGCAGTGCATATATTTTCTGCTGTAAGAACAAGTTTAACCTCTCCAACATTTAAAGCAAATTCAACACAGTTATATATCAACATCCATTATAAGTTCAAGCTAAGACAAATGTTGTTTGTATCTGCAAAGCTGTTAGGCAATATGGAAATGTTTGTTTCAGTAAACAGCCCCCATGAGCACATATGAAAAGGAAACAAATACCTTTAGAGTTCTGAGGGGTCCACTGAATTGCCACTGTGTTCTAATTTTTTTTCTCCTTTACTAACTCACTAGTCTGTAATATAAAATAACTAAATGATATACTGCATTGCCTGAAACAAGCTTTGCTGTTATTTTATTGACTTCCAATCCTACTTCATGTTGTTTCACTGAACAAACATAAAATGACAATGAGAGAAAGAAGACAGATACACATGCCATATTGTGAATGTTTATTTAAATAGAAAACTGAACTGCTGCATTATTAGCTGCTCTGAACTGTAAGGATTATTGTTTTCTCCTAATCCATACTCTCTGATATGCAATCACAATAAAGCAGAATAATGTAGTTTGACAAAGTTCTAATACTGCTACTCTAACCATGCAGTGAAAAGTGTAGCGTTTTTTGTTTGTTTGTTTGTTTAACAAAATACAACAGCAAGAGAAGTTATACAACAAAGAATGTTCTTATTCCTTTTAAATCCTGTTCATAAAATATTTAAAAATCATCGTCCCTGTCCTGAAACATCTGAACAGTCCCAGTGGGATTAAATCCCTTCTCATTTACAAAATTGTAAATCAAAAATAACTCTATTGCAGCTAATGGAATTTAAGAGGCCTAAATCAAGGAAAATCAAATCCAATGGGAATGCGCGTATGTGTAAAAGATTTAAGAACTGGGCACCATGTTAGATATGCTCTTATATCTCTATCCGGTTGTTTAAACATCAGTATAAAACTCTTAAGCACATTAATAGCAAGTGGGTTTATAACATTCAAAATGACTAATGCATTGACCTACAGTAGTCATACTGTTTCCAGTGAACATTTATATTGCCAGCAATAAACCTTTTCACGCTGTACTTTGTCTTACAAATCTGCATTCAGGTCTTACTGGTCGTAGTAAGTACAATGTTTTCATTTAACTGACTTTCTCATGAGACTCGATTTAAGTAATTTCCTCCTCTATCACCAATATAATTTACAGAAGAGTAATAAAGAAGTGACTCATGGGAATATCTAGGACTGAGTCAAGTTCATCTACGCGGTATGTGTAGGCACTAAATCCAATGCTCTTTTACAGCAAACCTACAGCATACTTTGTCAACTTTGTACTGTAACAAAGTCTGATGACCTACCACTCTGTACAGCATGTTTAACCAAACACAGATAAACACACAATCTGTGCAGAACCAGGCACAACACTGATACGTTCACCTATCTTATTTCATCGGTGCTAGTGCTAAACAAAATTTATAGTGTTTTGTGTAAAAATGAGATTTGCCAGTAACTATTAATTACATAAGCAAACTCCATATCCACATGTAACCTCATTGATTTTGCTGAGACATCTTGAACAGTAATTATTCATCTGAGTACCATTTTCTGGAGGGGATTTTTTTCATTTCTGAGGTTTATAATTCAGAAAAAAATTATCTTTGACAAGATCTACAAGCACATGTAAAGAAAAAGCAAGCAAAAAGAATCAATCAACAAAATTACTGTGTTATGTAGCATTCAAAACTTCCATGAAAGAAAACACCACCATAACCAACGTTTAATGAGGATTTCTAAAAAAAAGATTACTGCTGTTAATTCTGTGCAGTCAGACAGGATTCCACTGAGAGTAACAATCTCCAATCACAACAGAAAAAAGTATAACACATTATTTCAGAAATACACAGGTCTCTCCTGCTCTACAAGCTTCCATGGTGGTGGAAGGGGTATTAATGTTCAGTTCAGCTTTGACTTGAACTGCTTCTACTTTTTTTCCCGCTGTTTTTACTGGGCACTGCAATGAGCACTTAATTAACAATTTAATTGTTTTGAATCCAGACACCAGTGAGGAACAAGGCTTAAATGTTAGGTTAAGTCATCATCCTAACACTGAAGCTTCAGATCACAAGAGAAAAGTCAAGGAGAACTGAGAGCCAATTATAGTTTATGATGAAATATGTAAATTTGTAAAAATAAATGAAAAATTTCAGGTCAAAGCTTTCACACAACATTCATTTTGCACATTTAAACACTGTTCCCTGGTGGCTTTCCTGTTTGAAGAGCAGAGTCATAGAACCCAAGGGCTGGGTGAGGGCTCACCTGCACGCCTGAAATTGCATTTCTTGGTGAAAGGAAAAACATCCCCATTATACATCTGTTGTATTGTTACCAAAATACTGATTTCATCTGACTGAGTTAATCAGTTAGAATGCTAGTAATGAATTAGATAGAACTATGTATTCTTTTTTTATTTTTTATTTTTAACAGAATGTTTCCTTTTTGAAACATTGGTTTCTATGCCATACCAGTCCTACAAAGGTCAGAAACATTAAGAAATCAACACAAATCGCAATCACCACCAGAACTGCTCACAGTGCAGTTAAATGTGTCAGATTAATATTCCCATTTCCCAGAAATTATTCAGATTTCGTAAGATGGAAATGGTATTTCTGCCTAAATGAGCTTCCAAAAGAGCAGTCTGTTGCAAAATCATTTATTGATAAGACGTGCATAGTTGCCCTTGCCAGAGAAGAAAGCCCCTTGAAGTCATGAGATGGTTATCTCTTTTAGAAAGCAAGGCTCAGCAACCCTGTTTACTTCTAATTACCATTTTTTCCCAGGTAATGGCTTTGTGACTTTTCAGCTGGGCACTAGCATCATGCACTGGTCTAAGAACTATCAAGAAAGGTCTATCAATGAGGAAGAATATTCAGACTCCTCTGAGCTGAAGGTTCGTTTGATCCGAGAAGCAAAAAAGTGGAACGGCAGTAATGCTGAGATGGGTGTGAGACAGAGAATCAAGGAATTTACAGTTATCCTGTGATTCCCTCTCTGGAAATTGTATTTCAAACACAAGCAGTGAATAAAATTATACTAAAATTGTGCTCTATGTCCAAAGGAAAGATTTGGTTTATAACGTAGTAAAATGAAATATTTCAAGAAGAAAACAGTGTCAAATTTGATACTGCAATGCTAGTCAGGGCTAGAGCTGTATGGAAGTGACAGGATAACTCTATCAAGACACCGGTACAACCAAGGTACCTGCAAGTACATTTCTAATATTCATGTTAAAAGGCTGTTGAGACTTTTACACATTGCAAAAGAAACCCTTGATGAGTTAAATTTCAGACACTCACTGAGGCCCAGTGAAAGAAGTGTTCTTCAAGAGCAGAAAAATCTAATCTGAGCTGTAATACCAGGTATCTGTGCTGGCTCCACTCTACTCCCCACTGGCAAAACTACTGTTCCATGCACAGGATGGGGGCTGGTTGGCTGGCTGAGAGAAAACAGAGCTCATTCCATAGCCTGCTCCTGCAGAGAAACTCAGCTACTCACTCCCAAGAGAGGAAGGGGAGCTTCTGCAGCTTAAAACCCTGCAACTGCCATTCATTCACACTTGGCGCACTGGATGGAGTCCAGTACACTCACAGAACATCAAAGATTTCTCAAAGTTTAGCATGAGATTGATTTATTTACTTTGGTTCAGATGAGATGAGCTACTTGGGGAATGATACTTCAAATATCCCACAGTCCAGAGTTCAGAAGGAATAAGAATAATACAACAGTAATTAGAAGTAATTGAAAACTACAGTAGCAGTGGAAGGAAATTTCTTACTTAAAAAAAATAAATAATGTTTTTACATTTCAGGACAACTGAATGACCAATCAATGTCAATTCTGAAAAGCAATCTGAAGCACATGGGACTTGCAAGTCACTAAAAAGCAAATGAGAAGAAACGGTCATAGAACAATTGAAGGACACTGAACAGGTCAAGTGTGCAGATAAAGATGGCCAGAGTCCTGTTTGTACTTCCAAAAGGCACTGACAAAGTTTTTAACAGAAAGCTTTTCAGAAATTAAGTGCCATAAAGTCCTTGCAAAACCAATTGAGTAAAATATTGAAAATATATGTTAGGAGTAACTCATTCATTATTAAAACAAAAAATAGCTTTCCACAGCGGAATGAAAACCTGCTGGAGTTCCTCTGGGGTCTGTGCAATAACATTTTCTGGGATTTTCATATTTCATGAAAAATGACAGGGAAAAGGAAGTGAGCAATGAGATGTAGATGTCAACTACCATCAACAATCACAAAAATAAAGAGTACTGCAACTCATATGAAGTAGCTGAAGGATCCTGTAAATTTCAGTGACAATAAACAGCAAATTAAATCCAGCGTATATGCATGTAGATCTACCTAATGTATGTATTTAAAATCACATTAATATGAAGTATTTCAAGCTGCCCAGTACCATCAAAGATTCTGACACTTCCAATACTGTGTGCAGTCATGGTCCTTTCTATTCAAAGATAAAGAAGTATATTCAAGGTATAATGGTAGAGATAACAAAGTTTCCAAGTGAGATGAGAAGGATACAAAACACCTTAAGTATGGGGAATAAGTAAGCCAAGATTCTTCATTTTAGGGAAGAGATTATTAAGGGAGAAATGTCAGATATCTAAAAAATTAAATACAGCTAAAGAAGAGTGAACAGAGATCAACTTTCACTGTCTCTCTGACAGTGACAGTTTACTTTTATTTTAGAAATTGGACAAGCATCTGGATAAAAAATAAATAAATCAAGAATTTCTAAGTACAAAGAAACCACATCTACATCAGGCAGTCTCCTGAGCAGAAAACAGCCAAAGGGACTAAGAGGGAGAAGCATTAGATGGTTGTTTTATTCATTCTCTCTTCCCACAAACATTAATGTAACACCATTGCCATAGCCACTCAGGCTAGATGGATCTTCTGACTGACCCAAAAAGGCCTCGTGTCCTTACAAGTCTTTGACTAAAGGCTGTTTACATGGACAAAAAAGTATTGGAAATACTTCTCTCCATCCTAGATGTCACACTATTGGCTTTAGAGGTGTAGTAACACAGTGTGCATTTTCTTTGCTGTTTGTTTTTAAGACATCAGGTTACTGTGTTAACATGCCTTATAAAGAAAAAATTCTGTAAAAGTAAAAATTTGTTCTCCTGCTTTATACAGAGGGAAGGCTACATGCTACTGTTGATTAAGCTAAATGTTTTAAAAAAGAGAACATGATCCAATTGTAGGCTTGAATTTCAACCACACAGCACTACTCAGTAACATATTCACTGCCCACTAAGCACTCAATCTTTGTACGTATAAAGCTCAGTGTTTTTATTTCAGTTAGAACAAAATTGAGTACAGGAATGTAGTGAAAGTTTTAAACATAACTTGAAACATCTCTGTAACTTCAGTTTGGTCCTGGAAAAAAAACATAAACGAGGCATATTCCCTGTTGACACAAAAACATCTCTGAAAAAGAAAAAGAAGAGTGAAAAGCCTTAACTTGATGAAAACTGGCCTTTTGCTGATGGATATCACTCACTTGCTTATAAACATATGCTGTCATCCTGAGAGCAGTCTTCTTATGTGGAAGGGTCTGTGGTGAGAATTTTTTCTTTCCTGACTGATTTAGTTCTGTATGATCCATGACTATGCCTGGTTAATGTGCATTTTACAAATCTCATCTTCATTATGCACCATCATGTAATCCGCAAAAATTTCAACAACAAACTCTTCTGGCAAGATTTCACGGCATAGCACTGATACTGTTCTGAACTTGCCACAGTTTCATTCTAGAGAGTTTTTCACTGCACAGATATCAATCAAACTGGGTCTAACATGTCTCCAAATAATCATTTACTGTCTTAAGCCATACAAACTCAGGCAAGTAGGTTTCTGTTTGACCATACATTTTTCTCTGTCTAGCAGGTGACAAAGAGCACCACAGCTTCTTGCTAAGTGTCAGATCATTTATTCAGCTCCATGACTGCCAGATGTATCTCTGTATTATGTGATTTTACAATTCATCATTTGGAAATGAAGTGAAAAATATACTGGTTAAATGCAGAACCAGAAAACACAGCTGTAAAACATGCAAGTGCAATACTGGAATTACCTCGTCTGATAAATTTATGAAAATTATTTATTACATTGTACAAAGCAGTGGGGAGGCTGTGAGCAAACTGGCCAACTTTTCTGGTCAAGGTAAACACATTTCAATCAAAATATTGTAAAGGAGTTGACCATGAGAACTGGAAGCTAATCTTGTAACAGAAAATTAGAAGCTAGTGCCAAAAACAAAGGCTGGTTCCCCTTGCAAATATGTTTGAGAAATAGACAAGCCACTTAACCACTTAAGCACATGAACACAAGTATATTGGCCATGGCAATACAACACAAAAAACAAAAACAACACCAAAAGATGGCTTCTCAGATGGAGGACAAGTAAAGAACTTATAAGTCTTAGACTTGTTTAAAAACAATGGGAAAAAAAAATCTATGGATCTTCTAGGGTTTAGAACAGCAATTGATAGCAATGGCTGACGGCGCAGTCCCATCCAATATTCCTGTAATTTTCACTACAATGTTAGGTTTTGCAAAAGGTAAACTGTAGCTGTCTTCAAGTACTACTTGATTAACAGTCCTACTCAAATTCCTGACATAGGGCCCAAGATTAAACAATGGAATAGTAGCTCAAACCTGCGTAAGTAACATCAGTACATCTAATAATTACTGTGGAGCAGTGAAAAACAGTCAGCCAGAGTTCCTCTAGAAATGGGTTTTGGTCAGAATCTTCATTAGTGACCTAAATAGAGGCATAGGAAATACACCTATTAAAACATAACAGATGAAGATGCAGAGAGGATGTTAAAGTATACTGGGGAGCAGGAGGAAAATTCAAAACTTGGCAATCTGTAAAAGGAGGTCTGGAAAAATTTCAAAAGGGAATATGCACCTAAGGAAGAATTATCTATGGGACAAATTCAGGCTGGAGAACAACTGGTGAAGCATTTGGTAGCATCAGTTTGTAAGCAATAGCAGACCACAAGCTGAACTAAGTCAACGATGCCATATGGCTACAGGAAAGAAGTGGGCTACACAAAAAGCAGTGTTGTCCTTCAGACTCCTGAAAGAATCCTTATGTTTTTCTTCTCTGCAAAGCTGTAGCAACTCCTTTCTCAAAAAAAAAAAAAAAAAAAAAAAAAAAAAAAAAAAAAAAAAAGTGGTTCACTTAAAAAGACAAGACAGAAGACCAAACAGCAAGACTGATCAGTGAAAGCATGACCTACATGAAGCAAAGGTAAGAGCTGGGCTTGGATGAAAAAAAGACAAAACTAGGCAGCAGAAACATTTAACATTGTGACTTCTCTGATATTGCTACTCTTTTCATTCGTGAAGAAGGAAACGGTTTTGAGCTGAAGGAAGACAACTGCAGCTTAGACTTCAGAGAAGTGAAGAGTGTAATGAGCTACTACTATAATCAGCCGTGCCCTGGCACTATGGAACTTCTTCACTGGAGACATTTGAAAACTGGCTAAATATCTGCCACAAAAGACACAGACATAGCTGGCTCTCCTGGAAGACAAAGAAATGGACAAGCTGATCCCTAGAGATCTCCCTCACAAGCCCTTCATTTCTACAGCTGCCAGCCATTAAGTACCAGATGTATGACATACTGCTCTTTTTCATTAAATATTTTACAGATTTCTTCCTCCATTTTCATCTCGCCTGGCCCATTTACTTATACATTTTGTTTGAAAGGAGCAGTTCCCACAAACACTGCCATCTGAAAATTGGGTTTGCAACTAATTGTTATTCTCAAAAGTATAATTTAGTGAGTGTCTGCCTAAGGGCTTTAAATAAAAAATCATCACATAATTTGTAGCCTGACTACTATGCTGTAAAACCAGATTCTCATCTTCCCTCATTTTACAACAGCATATGAAGGCTATTAGATTGCCTCTATAACCAGAACTCATTTAGCACATCCTATTCTTCATCCAGCTCCTAATGAAAGTTCACGTTTAGTAGTAGGATGTTCTGCTCTTTCTCCCTCCTCTTTCTCATTTTTAACTGCACTGACAAGAGAACTGCTGCTAAGTATAAAGTAACGAGACATGGCATACCCTCTGTATGCTCCAGTACGTACTGGTTTTCTGTTTTTGTGTCATGTAAGTACTTGCAAGAATACTGTCTTGGTGTTTATATTTTCCAAAGATTTGTCTAGCTGGTGGTTATTCTCTACAAGTCCCTAGATGTACTTTTTGTTGCCATGAGTAGGAGAGAATTCAATTTTCCTTGCTGTATCTCTACAACCCTGTTGTATCTGCATGTGCATATAGCCTGGATTACACCTACCTCTCTTTGTTTTCTTTTGTTTTTTAAATACACTAGGTCCTGGCACTTGTATCTTTAGTTCTCAAGACTTCATTGAACTCACTGCAGATGTTAACTTTTGTTAAGAGTGCATTCTGTTTCAACATCGTGACTACATAGGCTTTGCTATTAACTAAGTTACTACTGTTCTGTAGCTGGAATTCTTTGCACACAAAAGCCTACCACGCTTTTTTGAGTCATCCATGTGACATGGTGTAAATTATGGTAGAAAACTCTAACCTTCGCTGTAGAGAACAACCTTACTTTAGGTTCTACATCTTAGATTGTTTTCTCTCTGCTGAATACTTTTCTATCTAACAATTTCTGCTACTTATGTATGTAAAATTCCCTTTTGCTTTCCATCATGAACAAATTTGAAAAATGGAAAAGAACCTATTCTTCCTGAATAGTTGATCTTATTGCACAATATCTCCTCTATGCCACCACTGGTACTTCAGGTTTGTACTGAACTAATATTTATTAGCAATTTGTTTGATTTGATGTCATTAAGTCTGTAAACTCTCAATAAAAAATACCATTCAGCAAATCACATTAGCATTTGCATTATCTAAAAGATAAAATCAATTATTCTAACAGTGGCTTCTGGGCCATCCCTCAACACAGCACACTCAGATGTCTCTTCTGTAAATGTATTCCTCTCAGGCAGGGAACTGGAGGAAAAGAGTAGTCTGTCACTTGTGAAGGGTGGGGAGTAGGCCACTCTAACCTGGAAGAGATCAGAAAAGAAAGACTGAAGGAGGGGAAATATGTGTTTTGGAAAAGTGCTCTCATCCTCATCCCTCACTTAAATTTAAAGATGATGAAGAAATAGAAGGAAATGTATTCCTACAGTAATTAACGCCGCATTACACTCCCTTGTTGGAGGCACAGATGACCTATCATGAAATTTTCCATTCTTCTATCTCCTTTGGACTATCAGATATTTGTTTCTCATTCTCTCCTGCACCTTAAAGAAAACTAAAGAAACAACAGTCTAATGTCCATTATTTTGAAGCCCACGTTTCAAATGGCAAGGGACTCATGTGCCCAGCCTCCCAGAGATCCTCTTCTTTCATCTATGTAAATAACTTTATTTACTACTTAGTCAGGGGAAAAACATTATGTCAACAGTTCAAGAGCACAAAAGCCTTCAGCATCAGAGCAAAGAGTAGCATTCCCAGCTTTTCAGATGCTTTCCAAGTCAACCACCTATAAGCTGATGCTTTACTCAGGCTATCAATAACATCTTAGTACCCAAACAAATTTAAATCCAGTGAGAAGCCCTGTTTATAAAAAAATGAGGAAAACCATGGCAACTGAGATGAAATATAAGTATACCTTAATTTTCATAGCTGTATCAAAAGAAAGCTTCTTTCTTTCACTATTGTAACAAATCTCCTTGCTACCCACACAGTCATAATATTTATGCCAATTCTACAAAATGTTACACATACTATATGCTTTAATATATTTAACCCTCAGCAGCTGCCAACAGTGGAAGAAGAAACTTTCTCAAAGGGCAGAGACCAACACTTCGCTCCAAAACAAACGTCTGCTCAGTACAGCCACTGCAAGACAGAAGTGTAAAATGTCAGTAAGGAACTGCTAGGGGACAGGGTGTATCCCAAATTGCTCCATCCAGCATGTAACTTAGAACGGCTCCTTGGCTGCTTTGCATTACACTACCTTATCACAGTCCCAGAGAGACTGCCAGCCCAGAATGCTTTCTTGAAAGACAAATGTAAAGGGAACAGAGACATTTTTACATAAGACAAGGATTCATTTGCTGGAGAAACTACAATCACTCTTCAAGAGTGGATCAGAAATGTCTGCAACAGGTGGTAAAAGGGAAAAAAAAAAAAAAAACACAAAACCTTATCTGTACATGTAAATCATTAAGTTACATGGCTGCGCTATTATAAAGTCAAGTGAAATGCAGAAGGCTTTCAGATTGATTCCTTTGTTATTTATACTGACGTTCCACTGCATCTGCTTTATTGACCTTAATGTAGTTGTGGTAGTCACAGGAATGACACTAACAGTGAGCCAGAAGTCACAGGATGGATCTGACAACAAGGCCTACTGAACTAAATATCAGCTCAACGAGGACCTGCTTCATACTGCTGATACCTATAACGATTAAAATTGCTGTCTTCCAGGAAAGGTATCCTTGCCACTCATCTCAGTCAGCAAGTGGTTTTAGAGCATCTGTTCTCCTGATATTTAACCAGCATCCAGTAGGAGGGGGAACAGCCTTCCAAAGGAAGCTGAGTAACAGCGGATACAATAAGTGTACATTGTTGCTCTGCATTTTTTCAAGCCATAAATGAAAAAAGGTAACTTAGCAGGTTACTAGAGCCTTAATAGGTTCACTGTAGGAATTCAAGTATCATGGAGATGCTATACCTACTGCCAATTTCACACTGCTAGTAGTAAGAAAAATGCAGGATAAATGAGCAGTTCACTGAGCAATTTGCAGGAAACAAGAACCAGAGCATGCAGCCTGGAAAAGTACAGTTTCCCAGGAATTAAAGGAAAACTCTTTTCTCCATACGCAGAGAAGGTGAAGCTTCAAATTTCTCTCACAAGAGGTGCAGACCACAATAAAAGTTTGAAAGCAAAAGGTCTACAGAAGCTGTGAGCTACATTCTCCACTGTTCATCAGCAGATCTCCAGGCCTTTTCTAATATATTTCTTGTCCATCAGTTTCTGAGTGACTTGTCCAATCATTCAAACAGACTTTGTAGTTTTTCTGTCATCACAATGGCAGTGAAAATGAACTTAATGGGTATTTCAAGACTCACTCAACTGGATACTCTCCAAATTGCACAAGCACCAAAAAAAAACAACAGAGCAGTAAATTCTGTTTCTTACGAACAGAACATGCCAAATAGCAAAAAGAGGGACAAGGGACACTGTCTAACGCTCATGACTTCAGGGTCTACCATGTGGTTCCCACTGACCAACTTAAGGCACCTTCCCACATCACATCTCAACAAAACACAACCCAAACATTGCATCCTATTAATGGTGTTGCTGCTAATCTACCCTAAACTCCTTCTCTCCCATAGCATCTAATATCCGCAATCATCCGGAGTTAAGAGGGTGGCTGGTATGAATAACACTTTCAAAAACACTCTCCTGCTTTCCTCTACTCCTTTCAGCTTCAGTCATGCAATTAAGTGTTGTCAGAATCCTCCTGGTTTGCAGCTGTCACGGTTCAATTTTCATTTTTGTACACAACTTTACTACCTCTTCTCTGGGTCATTTGTATTAAGCTAGCTCTTTGGACCAGCCCAGTTTAGATCTTGGACTTTGCATTTTGCACTCTCTTTTCTTAAGGGTGAGCTCTCAAGTTTAACTAAACCAGAAACATGTTTAATGCATGTTACACTTGTTTTTTCATCCATTTCAGATTATTTATGGATGTGTACTTTTATGATGTTCATAATTACCTTCTTCAAGCAAAACTAAACAGCTTGCAGACACATTCAGCTTTAATCACTATGTTCCAGCTTACCTAAAAGGGATGTTATCGGTAAAACCAAAGTTTAATTGCCTGGTCTGAGCTGCCACAGTATGCAGGTGTGGAACCTGGGAAGTCCTGCCTCTTACATAGAACTGTGCTCACCGGTTGTCTCTCTTCGCATGTTTTAGTAGAGAATTAGCTAAGAGTATGTCTTCCAACATCTTACTCCAAATATTGATTTTTAAATTACTTGCAACTGTCTCCCAGTAATAAATGAAAGATTCTTACCCCTTCTCATATGTTCTCTCACACTTCCTGTTACATGTGAAATGATGCCCTGGTTTTCCAAACACTTGCATAAAGCCTGCCACGACCAAACCCCACTGACCAGTTCAGTCTATTCCTGACTTCTGTTTATAAAAGGAAACTATCTTATTTCCTTTCCTCGTCTTTATCAAGTGATTGACAGCCTTGACAGAAAATGATTAACATTTCTCCATATTTCTAAAGAAGTAGCAATATAAAAGGGCTGCTCCAAAAGTAATACCTTCAATTTTATTACATTGACCCTTGATGTCAGAGGTTGATGTTGGTGAGATGGTAGTAGAGGTTGAACCTTCCCAACAATGTCCCTTACACGCTGTTGCCATTTAACAGATGGCAGCAGAGGAGCAGTCTGACAAAATGGCACCTGACAGGGAAGTGCAAAGGTATGTCACTGAACTCCTCTCCTCCATGCGGAAAAAAATGGCACCCCCGCTGGCATTCATCAACACTTGCTAAGCATTTCTGCAGACCCAACAGTAGATGTGAGCACAGTGAGGCAGTGGGTGATACATTTCAACAGTGGTGACAGTGGCTCACCTCCGCTGCTACAGATTTTCACACGCGAACCATGTAGGATCATGTACTTTGCTGGCAAAAATGCGTCAATCATGGTCACGTGTTTTGTATCAGTGAATTTACTCTAGAATTAGTGTGTTTTTGTCATTTAGATGGAAATAAATAGGAGGCATTACTTTTGGAGCCTCTTACATAACTATCTTACACAGACTTTGAACCATACTTCTATACGTTAAAATACACATGCTCAGAATACAGCCACTCCAGTCACTTCATGAACTCCGAATTCTTCGAGAATCCATCCTGTCTGGTAACCAGGGCAATCTGAATTAAATTGTATAGGGCCCAGCTGGGAATTAAAGGAAGTAGAGATTCATTGCAGGCTGACCATCAACATAGTAATGGTCATGCTACCATGGAAATACATTTCGAGATAATTTTGCATATAATTACCAGAAGCTTAGAACTGGCCATCCTGAAAAGATAGTCATGAAAGGAAATTTTGTCTAAGACTGTGTAAATGCATAAGACTTCTTTGGACACGTATTGTACAATAGTAGAACTCTGAGCTCTTCAGAGGGGGATGACAGCAAAAGTACATACAGGAAGCGTGGTAGCATTTCTTTCTGTATGCCCAGCTTCTTGTGCATGAAGGCTGGCTACAGCCAGAAGACAAAGAATCACCTATCAGTCTGGCTTACAACGTTACTGGTGTTTTCTTTCTCATACACACATCATTCAACATTCTGATATTACTCTTCTACTGCCATTCTCCCTGTCTATTTAACAGAATAACTAGAGATTCCCTTCACAGATGCGCTTTTTATCTGCATATCCAGCGATGTATTTTCCAGTTATTCATTATTTATAGCCTCTATTTTCTCTCCTTCCTATCTGTACACCTGATCAGTAATGCATCTATTATTAATACATAGAACTGTGCGCATGGCACCTCACTGACACATAAGGAGGCCACAGGTGCTTACTATGTCCTTTCCTTCATTCAACAGGAGGCTTGGACATGCCAGGTACAGCATGGTAGTCTCGAGCCTCACGGATGAGATGAGGAAAGGCAGAAGATAGAAGAAGGGAACTTTGCAGCCTGCCGTCACTTGCTGCAGAGCTAGAAAGACCCAAGTAGGAACATGCAAATGTTGTTCCTGAATTCCTTCATTTTGTAAAAACAGGTTCAATTTTGACATGAAAACCTCCTTTTGAATGTTTGTGCCTCTGAGTGGAAGTAGCATTTCCTACCTGCCCACATGCCTCCCACGGGAAGCTGGCACTGCCTGCCCAAGCACCTGCATAGTTTACATCAAGTGTTTTGTGCTGCTTGTGCCTCTTCTCAGCTTTTTCTTTGTAAAACATTTAGCTTGTGAGCAGCAGGACCATCTCACCCAGACTCACAGAGACAGAGAGTGGCTAAGACGTACAATCCAAACTTTTGGGTCAGTGGTACAGCGTGTGGGAACTCACTTCACCACACAAACAGAACCAGAGCCACTTTGATCACCCTGAAGCCGAAGGCCTACTGCGTAAATGTAGCTGCGTTTGTGTGAACCTCAATGTGAGAAAAAAGCTTCCACACCTGTAAACGATCACTTCTAAACTTTTGACTCACGTGGTGAGTCTAAATGTAGCAATGTCCGCACACATCCTGTGGCAGCACTGAACGTTTTTCAGGCACTACACACCGCGATGGTGACTCACGTTTTGAGGCTGTCAGAGAGCCGTGGATATCGGCCACGACCTCTGTCATAGAAAGCGACCTCGGGATACGCTACCCAACCGTGCCTGCTGCAGCAGCGGGGGCGGACGCAGCCACACGCGGGTGTTCCCCACCGCAGCCCCTAGATCCGCTTGATCCGAGAGCTCTCTCGCGTGTGACCCCGGCTCTGGCCGGCCTCAGGTGTGTTCCGCTGAACGCTCGCGCACAGCCCTGCTCCAGCAGAGCCGGGAACCGATCCCTCGGGGAGTCGGCGGCGGGGCTGCGGACCGAACAGCGGACAGGCGCTCCGGCCCGGCCAGCTCCCGCCCGGGGCAGCACGGAGCCTCCCCGGCCAGCGGCCCGGGACCACCCTCTCACCTCGCTCGGCTCGCCTCGCCTCCCGATACGGGAAGG
>VXAB01006871.1:92063-117534 GCA_013399175.1 Odontophorus gujanensis | reverse complement strand
CGCCGGCCGGGCCGCGAGAAGCGCCGCGAGGTGCGAGGCCTGCGGGAAGGCCTCGTGTCAGCCGGCGGCCGCGTCTCCCCGGCCGTGTCCCCGCGGGGGCCGGGGGCGTGGAGCCGGGGTCGGGAACGGGACGTGGGCGGCCCAGGAGCTGCTTCTCCCTCCCGGCCCCTCACGAGGGTCTGCCTGCCTGGGGCTGCCGGCGCCGTACGCATCGTTTGACGTTATCCGGTGTTAAAATGCCCCGCGAGGGGTCACTGCGCTCCGGCTGGGAAGCCGGACCGGGAAGCTCGCTGCGAGAACCCGGGGCACGGAGCGGTGGAGCGGGCCCGATGGCGGGGTGCGAGAGGCAGCCACGTCTGCAGTGGGCTGGGGGCTGGTGTGGGGCTGCCTCTGCAGCCGGGGAGTTCGACCCTGCTCTGCTCCTGTCTTCGTTGCGGGAAAGTTAAGAGCGGACTGTGGCACTCGGTCATGACGCACCCACCGTGAGGATCCTCTGTTGCTTGTGGAGTTTGAGCCTGAGGAGGACTGTTAGCAGTTTCGAGCGTCAGTGGTGGGTTTTGTTTGTTTCTGAGGAGCCTGCGGTGTCCTGCAAAGCCAGGCAGCCGTCTTCCTCATCACAGGCAAGGACCTGAGATAGGAGAAGTTAAATGTTTACTGAAAATGGTACAGTAACCTGATGTGCCTTTTTCTTTCCCCCGAGACTTGAATTCCAAAGCTGTTCTTTCCTAATGAAGTAGGAAAAATAAAATGCAAGCGACCAGCACGGTGCCTTCCACTTCAGATTGTTCCCTGCTCTAAATTCATTCATTTTTTTTTCCCCAAACACCATTGTTATGTAAACAAATAACTTCCTCCTGCGTCCTCTGATTGCTTTTAAAGGGGAGAAAATGGGCAAATCCGTTCTCTACTTGTCCACTTATTCTAATTGCAAATATTAATCTGGCAGCGGCTAGCTGTTCCCTGTTAGTATTAGTTTCCCCTCAGTGTGCAGTATCATTTGCTTGGTGTGTTACAACACAAAATGCTTTGCCGTTTGTAGTTTGAAGTCTGCCCGTGGGTTACCTTCCCCAGGATTCCATGGGTAACAGCTCACTGTTAACAAATCATCATTCTACTGGAACTGCAGTCCAACACTTAATTGGGTGCAGGAGCAGCAGCATTAGGCCCAGACAGTTACATCTTGCAGCAAATATTCATAAATATGCATTCATTGAATATGGCATTAAATATTCTCTGTTAGTTAGCCCTCCTTATTGACTGGCTCAGTGGAAACTACACAAGTCAGCTGTCTTCCTCTATCTCGAGTGTTTAAAGTATGTTTAATCATGAACAGCCACCTTACTGAAGTACATAGCAGCCAATGGGCCGCAAAATCTGTATTTTGAGTTCATTTAGAGAGGATAAATTAAAAATCTATTTTCTGATCTTTTCTTTGGTGAATTTTGCTATTGTTTTGACTGTCTTGTTTCCTGCCATGGATCTGCGGGGTTTTTTCCTGCCACAAAAGGCACAGACTGTACACAAAAAAATAAAGTTGCTCTGTCATTTCAGTGTCTACTTCCAGCTTTGGTTATGTGAAAAGCATTTCATACATAGGAACCAAAGCCACGAGGAGTAGACTTTATAAAAACAATGTTTGCTTGTGAACAAATGGGCCCAACTGTCTCTTTGTAATGCTGCATTGTATGGTGTAGCCTAACAACAAGCTTACCTTAAAGCAGCCCTTGAAAAAAGGAGTGACAGTCCTCAGATACATGTTCTGTATGAGCAGAGTCCTGTTTGCTTCTGTGCTCTGTGAGAGGTCAGATAGCTTCTCTGTATATGCCACACCAGGGAAAGATTTTTCACCTTCAAGCAAGTGCAGAAGAGAATTGATCCTTTTCATCACTATCATCATAACTTGTTCCTTTTATCTCATTCTTTTTCTACTTCTTTATCCCTCTGCTATGATCAAAATCAATATCTGACTGCTCAGAATGCAAGTTTCCATGTATTCCTGTCTTGTCCCTTACTTATTGATACTAATCCCTAAATGCCTCCTCTACTATTAGTTCCAAGTGGTTGTGATCTGGGATGTGACCTCTGTCTCTCTTTTCATTTTCTTCATCTGATCTAATTGCCTCTGCTCTCACTATTTTGCCCACCTAGTCCTGAAACTCTTCTCCCCTCTGAACTCCTTCCCCAGCTCTGAAAATCCCACTAGCCCTTACAGCCCAAACTATGGTTGATTTTAGTATCCCTGCACTTTTCCACTTGAGTTTTGTAGATCAGTGCGCCAGAGATGTGTTATCCACTCTCAGGTCATAAATGTGGAGGAAACCACTATTCAAAGTAAGCAACAGCCCAAAGTTCTCCAAGAATAAGACCTGCAAATAGTTATACTGGCCCCTGAACGCCTTCCAGAACAGAGAACTATTTCAGAAGGAGCTGGAGGTACACGTTAATCAAATTTCAGAGTGAGAGGTTCTGGAGTGTGGTAGATTAAATAGTATTCTTCAGGGAAGAGGAGGGAAAGCTTCAAAGAGCAGAGGTTGTGTCAGGGAGTGATTGAGAGTTTGCCTTAAAAAATGGATGATTTTGAAATCCAAAGTAGTATTAACATTTCTTGTTTTTCAACCATAGCTGGTTGTTACAAACAGTGCAGCTGGGTCACTTGACAGCAGCCATCATACAAGCCGACTTGGTACACAGTTCTGTGATCTCCAGTTTTCCATGCTTCATGGTTGTCCTCAGTTGTATTTACTTTTAACTTCAGCTGGTTTTAAAAGACACAGGTTTGGTGCTTTGTTTATTTATTTATTTTTACATAAAACACTGTTTTTGCACAGTTTTTCAAACAACTTCTGCTTGGCAAATACTTGTCTCCTTATTTTCTGAAAAGAGCATGTGATCCCTGTTTTGAGTACGTCACTGTTTTCATGAAAAACTGCCAGTGCATGTCCAAATTTTAAGAAACAGTTTCCACCTGTACATCAGATACTTTTCTGAGTTCAGAGGGACTTTTCAGTACCCTTTCAGTATCTAAATGGGAACTACCAGAAAGACGGAGTCAGACTTTTAACAAGAGTCTGTAATGATAGGACAAGGGGAAATGGTTTCAAACTTTAAAGGGGTAGATTTAGGTTGGATATAAGAATGAGGTCTTATACAGTGAGGGTGGTGAGGCCTGGAACAGGCTGCCCAGAGATGTGATTGATGGCCCGTACTTAAAGATCTTCAAGACCAGGCTGGATGAGACTGTAGGTGACCTGATCTGGTTGTGAACATCCCTGTTCATTGCAGGAGAGTTGGACTAGATGGCCTTTAAAGGTCTCTTTAAGGATTCTATGATTCTATGACTTCCTGAAGGTTATCACCCCCACTGTTTCTAGTGTGTGTGGACTGTGGCTTCTGTGACCCTATTCCTGTGCAATCCAGAGAAAGCATGAATTTCACTAAGAGATTTCTGTTCCCATTTCTTGTTGGTCAATATGGGAGTGAGTGCAGTAACAAACAACAGTTTTTAATGAGTCTTACAGCAGAGCAGAGGAAGAAAGACTCCTGCCCTGGATGAAGACAACAAGAAACAGATTGGGTAAAGGAGTTTGGGACGGGAGAAGGAGACAAAGAATGTGGAACGAAGATATAGCATGGCAATTCTTTACACAGGTCGTGTTCCAATTCAAGCCTTACATTTCTCTAAGGAATGTAATGACAAGTTCAGTGATTCATGTAAGGAAATAAAGGGTAGCCATGGTTCTGACAGAGGGTGTGAGTGAAACATTGTTGATAGTGAGAAAAGAGAATTTGGGTCTGAACATTGGAATGCACAAGAGTATGGGCTTTTGTTTATCAGTGATAGTTTGACCAGAGACCTTCCTTTTCAGTTCTCACGTGGATTTTATTTTGTGCTTATGAGTAAGACTGCATTGCATATTATTCCATTCTGTTAACCCTGTGATTTCTCTTAACGTTCCTTCTTCAGTTGTATTTATTATCTTTCTGAAGGCCTGGCTCCCAGCTTGTTCTAATTGTGATTTACTAGCAGGGATAACTTGAAAAGATGGTAATCTTAATCAGAAGAAACTTGAATTGCCTGTACTGACATCCTTTGCCAGCATGTTTATGTTTGCCACTTCCCATTTGCACTAATCCATCTCTTTAAGCTGAAAACTGTGTCATTAAATCATGTTAACAAAACATAGATTTTTTTCCTTTTTTTTCCCTTTCTTTTTTCTTTTTTCTTTTTTCTTTTTTCTTTTTTCTTTTTTCTTTTTTCTTTTAATAATTTCAAAGACCTAGTGCAAACCACTTTACTGACTGTATGACAAAACACAATGCACAGCTAGGATAAATGGCTAAGGCGTGAAGGGAAAGCAAGGGTGTTGAAAGGAGGGTGTCTTTTTCAAGTGTCCTCACTGCCATCCTGTAACTCCAAATCCCAAGGGCTTTTTTTCCAAAAGAACTGCATTTTCCCTTTCCAACTTCTCACTGGAATGTAAAGTTTAAAGAGTATGATCTCAAACACCTGCAGAAAAGGGGCATCTAAATGACATTCCTAGTGTGAAGTTCTGAATGGTAGCTGTAGAAATTACCTCGAGCCCTTTTCATTTGATGGTAGAGAAATCATTTACCTGAAAAGACTCATCCAGGTGAATTCATCCATGTAGAAGATGTTTGTTGGTTTTAGTTGGTTTTTGTTTGTTTGTTTGTTTGTTTTGTTTTGTTTTGTTTATCCCAAGTTCACTTAAGTTAATATTCCAGTTAGCTTGTTTCTCAATCATCTTCTGAGTCAGAATTATTATAGCTGCACATTTCTGTTTAACTGACTCAGCTGTACTGTAAGCAGATACCGGAGTTTCCTCTTATTGTATCATAGAAACCAGAAAATGAAAAAGTACAAATAAATTTCACTATTCTTTTCTTAGGCCAATACATTGTTGTTATTGTATGTCTGAGATCAAATTCCTGTTAAAAAGACAGAGCCAAATGTGGATCTACTCCACAGTTCAAATTAGAAACATTACAAAAAAAGAAAAAAAAAAAAACATGAACAAAAAAAAGCCTGTAGCCCTCTTTACCTGAAGAGAAAAAATGTGGAATGTGTCTTCCTGTGTCTTGTTCCATGTCTTACCCTCATTTCCAGAGCCCTAGTTGGACTGGGTAGATTTGTGTCCAAACCTTACTCAGACTATCATAGGCCCCTCTATAGGAGAGCTGGTTCTTAGCTGCTTCACAGCAATGTTTAGTACATTCTTTCCCTAGGGGATTGTATTCTTAGACAATCTTTATCTTGGTTCATGGCTTCCATGAGAATTGTCTTGTCACGATGTTCAAGGATATACTTAAACACCTAAGTACACAGAATGATAATGTTTACTCTTCATTGCCTTCTTCTCATTGCTTGAGGAAGTGGAAGTCATGTATTTAATATGTAAAATAATTTGAACTCTTTTTCATTAATTGAAGTATAGAAATAATAGTTCTAGAACATTCTTTACAACATGAGACTCTCCCCTAATCCCAGTACTACTCATTTGCATTATATTCTTGCCATTTCTTTGCGTAGAACTTGTTCACTGTAATTGTTCTGCCTTGAAACAAAAAGAACTTCTTCACTAAAGCCTCTGCCTAACAAGAGATACAACCTCAAACCACTGAATTTATTAATGGGGAAGGAAACTGAATGATCACCAAAGTGTAACTTTGAGATATAGCAGGTTTTTACACATTCTGTGTTTCAGACAGGAAAGAAGCTAGGAACAGGTGTTTTAAGCCATATAACTTTGAGTTGTTGGTGGCTGAATAAAAAATAATCCTGTAATAATACTGTCTGATGGGAGTGGAAGGTCACAGCTGTGAAACATCCTTTTCTCCTAAAATTCCATTCACAAACTTTCTTGATCTTGAATAGTGAGTGAGCGAAAGGGTTTACCAAATAGAAGGGTAGTGTGACCACATATGTAACTGAATATGCCCTTCCCTGTTCCATAGTAGTAATTAAGCCAGTGCCAAGAATCCAAAAATGAGACTACCCAGTTGTTGCTTTATTATTTTCAAACAAAATTAGGAAAATATTCATCTAACTCTGGTATATCACAGAAAATTTGAAGTCTAGAAAAAGGGGTGTTGAACAGAAATGCAGATTTCTGGTACAAATGGCCCAGCCACAAAGGGAAGTTGCTGTGAGCACAAAGTATTTTTCTCAAGTTGATGACATGCATCACCTAACTCAGAAAATCATTTTGCTGTATGGATTCCTTACGGAGCCAATTCTGGCATTTCTGTGATAAATGGATACCAAAAATACTCAAGTCACAGACACTTCTGTGGTCTCTGCACTGAAAAGAAGAGGTCACTGACAGTTTCTGTCAGAGTCTCTTTGGTATTCTTTTATTTGGCACAAATGACAGAGAAATCCATCAGTGAGAGCTCCTTCTCAAGTTCTGTACTTCATATTCTTTTTTTTTTAATAGTCTTTACTCATTTCTTCAGCCCATCTGCCTTTCCTACTCTGCTCATCTTACTGCTGCAGTGAAGATTTTCTCTCCAGTCTTTGTCCATCTCATCATTTCCCCAGTTCATTCTCACCAGGAGAGCTCCTGCCTACATCTTCACTGAGATAGCTATTCTCTTTGTCCTGCTTATAGGATGTTCTCTGTGCTCACCTGTTTATCAAGAAAAACAAAGGCTTTAGCAGGAAGTTTTCATCAATTATAATGAAGATAATGATCTAGTGTGTCTAGTTCAGTGCCACTGAGAAGTCCTCCCTAAAGTATTTTGTCTTTAGGACAGACTATATAGCCTAATGCTCTGTAACAGGCAATCTGTGTTCAAAGTGCAGAGATATATGCAGCACTGATAAATGGTGACTCTGAATCAGAAGTTAAAGCAGTGATGAGCCTTCAACACAGTGATATGTAGACCAGCAGTGGAGGAGGCAACCTGTGAGGAAAGATCAAGGATCTGGATGTGTTTAGCTGCTCACTAATTCAGACAAGTCATTTCTCTGAGAAAGTTCTGAGAATGCTGCATTTCATTGTAAGCTTTCTATGTGTCTGTTTGATCTCATCAGTGCATTTATAGAACAATAGTGGCTGGATAATTATGACAACTAATAAATGGAATAAATACACTTAGAGATGCAAGCATCATCAGAGTCTTAAGTTTAACTAGATTTTTAATATTTACCTACAAATGGACTTTAATGGACTTAAGATTCTGTTACATTGTATTATATTACAAGAGGAAGAGAAAGGAACAGTAAAGAGAGAAGGTAAGGAAAGAATGGAAGAACGAATTAATAAAATGAAATAATTAATTACCAGAATGAGAGTTAGAAAAATTAAACCCCTGGTCAGAGTCAAGGCTCAAATAGACATTTTATTATAATTGATAAGAATAGTATGCAACTTTACTATGTGGGCAATATATGATTTACGATCTTTCTAAGTATTCATTTCCTTGCTGTTTAATGCCCCAGCTTTGTAAATGATGTGATGCTGACAATAATGTACATTTTCTTGGGGACTTAACTGTTTTTTAAAATGAAAGTTATTTTGGTTGGGATTTATATTGTGAGTGACACAAAAGACAGTTTTTGACACCTTTCTCTTCTGTTAGGAAATTGAACTCCCACAGCTCAGGAGGAAATTAGATTGTTCCCAGAAAGATTTCACTCATTCTAGAAGAAATATAAAACACTGGTTCTAAATTGCATCAAGTTCTTCTACTGCCATTAGCACTCTTTCTTCCTTTATTTGTCAGCCTTCAGTCTGCTCTTTGTTGATTCCTCATCTGGATAATCAGAGCCAAATATTTGTGTTTTTAAATTTTTCTTTCAGCAACAGAGCATTTACAGAGCAAACAAAGAAAGTGAGAACATTTGCGAACATACCTGTTAAAAGTCTGGCACTTCTCTGTGTCCCTTTGCATTTACACTGGTTTTCCTCATGCTTTAAAATGCAGATTACTTCATGAAATAAATGGGATGTGTTAAAATAAAACAAATTAAAAATACTGCTGAAATCATCATTTTAGAAGATGCAGAACTAGTGATGTAGGAGGTGATGTTGCTTGCAGGTTGGAAAGCTTTGTCATTCTTTTATTCTGAAGAATTGTTTCCTCAGTGAGATGTATGTAAACATAATTATTTGCTGAAGGCCAGGAAAGTATTTATTTCTGTCAGCTCTGCAGGTCAGTAGCCTTAAACTTCAGTATTCTCAGTGTGAGAAGTATATCTACAGTGTGTAGATTATCATTTAGACCTGGTCCACTGGCTCATTATCTTCTGTAAGCCTTTCATGAGAGTCTTACAAATGCAAGAAAATCGTACTCATGGATACACAAACAGTATGACTGAGAAGTTTAAAAGTTACATTTAGGAGCGCTACCCAGCAAATAAATCTTATAATCTTTTTTTTTTCTTTTTTTTTTTTCTTCTGAGAACAGTACCTTATGAGAGGCCTGTGTGACCCAGAGAGAAAACAGCTCAAAATGTTTGTACTAGCTCTCCTCGAGAGAGAAAAAAGTCTGGGCTTTCTCAGGACCTCCCTCTGACCAGTAGAGTCACGTGCATAGAAATAGTATCCTGATTTACTTGGTCAGTTAAAGCTTGGCAACACAGATGGATTTTGGTATATCTTGTGTCAGTTCACTTTTTACTTCATCTATCCATCCATTAAGTAAACAAAACCAGATGATTTAATAATCCTCAGCACTAAATTAATGAATCAGAAATGACTTTTTGGTAGTTTCAGTAAAAAGGAAATGGACTGAATCCTCTGTCTTGTTAGCAGAGGAATCCAGTAACATGGAGCAGGCTCTTAAGGGCAGTGTCCTGTGCTTGCTTAAGCAATTACAATCTGAATTACTTGTTCAGTACTGGCCTGTTTTCTGATCAAATCTACAGCTGTATATCACTCTTTGTTGCCATCAGAAGAAATGCTCCAACTTTGCGTTGGTGTAACAGAGAACTGGGTCTGTCTCACTGAGTCAGCATGGTATGTGTCTGGCTTATTAGGGAGAGGGCGCTGATTCAGATCATGTAACTGCACAATCTCAGCTGAATATTTCTGTGCTGGGTCCCAGTGTGTTATTGTTTATTCCCCTGAAGTGCAGACGAACTTTGTTAACTTGGCTGTGAGTTGGTCTCAAGATGACAAGGATGATGCAACCCTTTCTGAGTAATATTGTTAATGTTGCTTCAGCTACAGGAAATGATGTTTGAATGCTGCTGCATGCATTAGAACAAGAATTCCTTCTCCAACAGAACACACTTTGTTCAGTGCCAGTAATATCACAGGTGAGGAGCAAACGGAAAACCTTTCAACATAAACAAAGAAAACAATATAACACAACTGGCAAGCTTTTCATCTCTAGTGTCACAGGGAGATGCTGTCAGGATGAGAAGTTAACACATGGGAGCCAGCTGTAGCAACTAAATGTCTCAAGGAAACTTGTTCTTACATAATGAAATCCATTCACAAGGAATATCACAGAAAGTTGGAGTGACCTGATAAAACTCTGAGGAGATTACCAGATTTATTCTTGGAAAGGCAAGAAAGTGAAGCTCAAAGCCTGACAGACTTTGAAAATGATGAAAATGTGACTGTTAATTCAAAGGTTTTATTTCCAGATGTTCAGAGAACTGAATTTTTAAGAATAGCATGTTGCATAGTATGTTGGAAAACCACCTGTAAGTGTTTGTAAAACAAACTAAGACCAAATCAGAAAAACAGTTACGTTTAGAAATTTAGCAGGAAATACCACAAAAAACTGCTAAAATTACTGGGGCAGAATTCCAGAATTCTGGCTTTGCCATAAGCTCATTATTAAGAAAACCATGCTGCTCTGCTGCCCTGGAGCAGCTAGGGAAAGTAATTTGAGAAAACTGTGACTTACAGAATGAGGTCACTATACTGAGTTATAGCAAACATACAGTACCTCAGTGCAGCAATGCAGGTAAGTGTAAGATGTACTTGATATATGATATGACTTTGCTCCTTGCCCCTTCCCACTGGTGTGTACTGGGAGGAGACCATGGAAACATCAAGGGACAGTGCTGAGTCATCTTCTGACCTGCTGTTTATTAGAGCAGCAGTCTCTCATACCTGCCAGGCTTGCCCATGTGATACTCTGTATTGCAAACGTAACTAAGATTTTCCTGCTGCTGCAGACCCCTTGGTCATTATAACGTGCTGAAAGTTCCAGATAGCATTATTCATTTCATTTATCTGAATAAGCAGAAGCTAGAAGTAGATTAAGTGCTTATTATACTTTAGAAATGGCAAGATAAAAGCTTACACTACCCTTCCAAACATTTACAGTAAATTGATGTCCTTAATTGGATGTCAAAGTACCATAAGTGTTTGTATCATATGAATTCTAATTAAAGGTAAAATCATTGTTCTGTGCATTTCTTTTGCTATGGATCAAGTAAAATCCGGATTTGAACTTTTAGGAAGCTGTTAATAAAATGAGACTCATTAATGACAAACTGCTTGATTAAGGACCTAATTAAAAAACATTTGACATTAACTAGACTCATTTTATTAAGGGCTTTAAAAATCAGACACATTCACAGATGGAGGCTGAGTTAAGAAAGTCCATACATGTGTGCAATGCGTCTATGAATCCAGTGCTGGTTGATCTACATAGTTCACAGAGGAACAAGATGCTAAGGACAGCTTACAGCTGACCTTTAAACTTCATTGATGATGCTGCAATTCTCCTTAATGTTTTTATTTGTTTTACCATAGTTACCTTGTGTTATACTAGTTGCAAATTCTCTCCAAAGTCATATGCAGGTCCCTGAATTGTGAAGATGTAAAACTGCCTACATAACACATTTCTCACTACAGTCTCCTAAGGAGAATGAGCAGTGAAATTTGAACCTTATTGGGTCTGTTTCTTCCGGCAAGACAACAGAAAAGGGCTGTACTGTGCTGGAATTTTGACAATGTGAGTGCAATGGTTCATTGTCAGACCTTCATAATTAGAATAGTCTTGTCACATTTGGATGTGGATATATCCATCTCTGTGACAGAGGGAAAAAGAATTTATAACATGCTTGCAAATGTAAGAAATATATTTTTTTACACTCTGAGAAATAATACATAATAAATTCGGTATTACCTCATATATGTATTCATCTTCTACTGATGTCTGCAGGCAAAAATCCTCATCTTTACAAGGGAAATTTTTCAAAGTTTTATTATAGCAAATGATTATTTAAAATATTTTGGAAATGTCTATAAAATATTTGCTGCTAATTGAGCTCTCACATGAAAGACTAGTCCCCAGGGAAGAGAAGATATCTGTGTCATGATATTTGCTTCAAGAATATGTTTGGTTTATTTTGAGTTTGGCTGGAATTAAAAAATATGGTTGATATACCAACAGTTATTTGTCGTGTTACTGCATAGCAGTGTGAGTTTGTCAGGGGGGTCTGTTGTCTAATTCAATTTTGCTTTGTTTTTAGGTGTCACACAGTAAATCGTTTGTGAAACTATCTGTACAGTTTTGAAGCTGAAGCATGATAATTTTATTTGCTTTGCAAATAAAAAATAGCAAATAAAAAAAAGCAGTGGAAAGACCCCGTTGACAAGTCAATAAATCATCGTGCAGATAGATGACTATCAATCTCTTTGATTTTCCTTTCAGTTTTTAGGAACAGTTGTCAGATTTTTAGGCATCTAAGTACTTCCACGTCTGTAGGACAAGAATGATGCTCACAGCTCTGCACTGCACGACAGCAGTTTCTTATGTCGCTCACACTGTGCTTTGATGATCTGACTCTGTAGAGGTGTCTGGTGTGACTGAGGATAGATTTCTGAAAGATGCCCTGTAAGGCTGCAGTCCATACTGAAGCTGATGTGCTCTTTCAGCAAGGAAACCAGATGCATGTCTTAATTTGTGACCTGTTATTAATTTCTGAGGTGAGGGTAGATAAACAGGTGCTGAGATAAAGAGTTTTTTCCTTACGCAACTTTTACAAAGCAAGCTGCTCTATATTTCTTATTCTCTCTGTTGATTCCCCTCTGCTTCATAGCTTGGCTCAGTTTTCCACTCTTAAGTCACTCCTCAGGGAGCAGAGGTGTATCAGTATTTGCAGAGTGTGCCATCTCCTTCTGCCTTGGAAGCAGGAACAGAGCATGGGGTGTTGCTGTGATGATGACCTTTGGCAAGCTGAGATGCAAAGCACCCAGCAGGAATTTCCTCCAACACAAAGGTATTTAACAAACTATCCAATTCCGTGGTGAAGCCTAGTTAGTAGGTGGTCCACTCGTCTGTCTGTCTGCTTATCCTGCTCTTTTGCTTAGAGAATCTACAGTAAAAGCAGGGGAAACAACAACAACAACAACAAAGCTATTGAACTGGAAAGACATGTGATCTGCATAATTGCTCTAATTGCAGCTAATTCAGCAATGAATAGTCCGGCTGTCATATTCAACAACTACTCAGGGGAAAATATATCTCTTAGTTCTTTGCTATAACATGGACGATGTGAAAAAAACTCTTACGATCACTGCCATTCAAGTTTACTAGACCAGTGACTAATTAAAGGGGAGGGGAAGCAGCACCATTGTTGAATTATTAAATAAAGGATTAAATTGGCAAGCATAAATAAACAAAATTAAATTGTGCACCTCTCTGGCCTTTTTGAGGTGAACAAATTGGTATATCAGTCATTCATAACAGAGATAGTGGTTCATCAGCAGCTGGAATTTTTAAGATAATTGTAGCAAATGGTATTTGAAACCTAGAGTGCTCTAAATGCTCTACTACTGAGGTCTCCTGAAAACTAAGTGGGCTGCTGAAAGAATGTCATCCACAAGGCAGGGTAAGAGGAAAGAAAGCCAACCAGCCCTAACTCTGACACCGACTTTCTGTGGCCTGATACTTGTCACTCCGTGTCTCTAATTGCTTTGTCTTTAAAATAAAGTACAATTACCTGTCTCATTCTAATGCTGCAAACTTAATGTTCATATGTGAGAAGCCCAGTTTTACAGTGTAAAAACTCAGTAAGGATATCCACATTTAGTGCCCAGTAACAAAGAAGTGATACCCGAGGCAAATGTTTCTTAGATGCATAACATGCTGTAGAATTAGCACAGAAATAGTTTTCATTTCTTCCTTTTGAAAAGCTGTATACTTTCCTAATGTGGGTTAACCCTAGCCAGCAATAAAGCACACACACCCCCTGCTTGTTCACTCCCTGCATCTGGATAGGGGAGAGACGTGGGAGATTACATGTGAGAAGGATTTTGTAGGTCAAGATAATGTCAGTTTAATAAATACATGAAGAAAAAGAACAGAATAAGTGGTACAATTGCTATGTGGACAGGCGGACCAAAGCCCAGCCAGCCCTGAGCAACAACTGCTTTGAAATGACACCACACTTCTGTTACCATTGAGCATTACCGTGTCTGGTAGGGGATCCCACCATTGTCATCTGCTCCCTCCCATCTCGTTCCTCAAGGGGCAGAAAAGAGCAGGAGAGACCAGGTGCTAAGCAGGCACTGCTCTGCAGCAGCTCAGAGTAGCTGTTATCAATATTGCTTTGTTCACAGATCCAAAATACAACTCTATGGACTGCTGTGAAGAAAGCTGACTCCATTCTAGTCAGAGCCCATACACTGTTTCACCATCTAAAATGATTTTGTCATCGTTGTTGCTTTCCCTGGTGTTTGGGCTCCTTATAACTTTCTAATGTTTTGTTCTTATTCTGTATGTATGTGTTGGGCTGAGATGTCTTCAAGCCCAGTTTCAGGCACATTTCAGACTCTGAAATATGAATGACATTCAGACCAGAGGTTATTTTCACCAACTCTGAGCGAAATCTTTAGGTTTAAACATACTCACTATCTTCTGGTGTAAAGTAGGGGAAAGGAAAATGAATTAAAATAAAGTCGAAGTCTTTATAAGTGGAGTGGGATCAGTCCTTTCTAAACAGATGAAAACAATGTGCAAATTATTTTTAATGTGTTTGTTTTTGTGCAATTTTGTACTTCCTTGTTTTTTCCATGACAAAAAGCTGAAGAGCCTGATCTGGTGAAATATCTGGTGAAATATCCTGACTGGAAGCAGGAAGTACTGTAAATGGCATAAGAAAGCATATTCTCATGACATTTCCTGTCCAATTTTGCTGACTGGATATTCAAATGAAATCATATTCAAAGTGTCAACTGATTTTGCCTTTTTCCATGCCTTTCATCATATCCTTTTTCACATCCTTTATTTTCTGCTCCCTCTTTGTCTGTAGGATAAGTCTTGATGCTTTCTCACACAAATGGTATTCTTTGGTGTGGACATACTTTTTCTTTGGAATTATTGAGCAGGACAGCTCTGAGTATTGGCTACTGATATAGGTTCATTTTAGTACAAGAGCTACTGTGGAAAAGGCTGACTATTCTCAGGCACTGTTTTCTCTGACAGTGTTTGGTGCTGTGCAGTGTGAATTAGCTTTTCTTCTACACTGCTGGTACTAACCAGTGCCCTGATGGCAGTCTGAGCCATATGGATTTGGGTTGGTGGTGAGCACCCACTCCTTACTTATGGCATCTTCCCTCAATTCTCCAGAGTAATTGAGCAGCTATGGAAGACCGACAGTGTGAGCAGCTTCAAAAGTGCTGTTGTACTTGCAGCCTCCATAGAGAAGCTCCATGGACTTCAGAAGCTGGAACAGAGTAAAAGCTCACTCTTGTCCTACCTTCCAGGTGCTGCTGGTCATATTCACCATCTTCCTGTTCTGCTGGATATGGCAACTTGTCTATGTCCCCTGCTGGTGGAGAATTCATCTGGCATCGTTTGGCATGTTCATTTGTATACACGCACCAAGTTAACGTGTTCTGCAAAAACTGCTGGGAAAACTGACACCTGAATATCTGTTTAATGTTTATAGCTTGCAAAAAAGGGAAGCCACTGTTTGGTCTCCGGAAACATTCTGCAAGCATCAGTGAATATCAGTGGCTGCCATTTTTTCAGCAAGGAGGAATGGAATGACACACCTTTGCACTACCATTCTGTCAGACTGCTTCCATGTGTCACACGGCAACAACATGTAATGGAATATTGGCAGGAAGGTTCAACTGTACTGCCATCTCATCAACATCAACCTCTGATGTTGTGGGCCAACATAATAAAAAAGGAGGCATTACTTTTGAATCAGCCTTCATATAAAGCTTAAAGATTGTTGCTTATGTAAAAAATCATGTATAGAAACAGAGAGGATTACAATCAGCACAGATTTAGAGTCCAGTGGATCATTATGTTTGAAGACGACAAGCGAGTTTGCAGACGACACCAAGCTGAGCAGTGCAGTCAACAAATCAGAGGGCATCCAGAGGGACCTGGAGAGGTTCAGATATCAGCCTGTGTGAACCTAATCAAGTTATACAAGGCCAAGTTGTTGCACTTGAGCCAGGACAATCCCAGGTATTTATACAGACTAGGGGAAGAACTACTGCAGAGCAGCCCTGAGGAGGAGTTAGGAGTCTTGGTGGATGAGAAGCTGGACATGAGTCAGCAGTGTGCTCTTGCAGCCTGGAAGGCCAACTCTATCCTGGGCTGCATTAAAAAAGGGGTGGCCAGCAGGGAGAAAGAGGGAACTGTCCCCCTCTACTGAGCTCTTGTGAACCCCCATCTGGAGTACTGCATTCAGGAGCTCCAGGACAAGAAAGACACAGAAGCTCTTGGAATGGGTCCAGAGAAGGGCCACTAAAATGATCAGAGGGCTGGAGCACCTCTCCTGTGAGGAAAGGATGAGGGAACTGGACTTAAACGTTTAACTTGGAGAAGAGAAGACTCCAGGGAGACCTTATTGTGACATTCCAGTACTTGAAGGGCATGTATAAACAGGAGGGGGAATGAATATTCACATGGTTTGATAGCAATAGGACAAGGGGAATGGCTTTAAACTAAGACAGGGGAGATTTAGGTTAGATGTGAAAAGGAAGTTTTTCACTCAGCGTAGTAAGACACTGGAACAGGTTGCCCAGAGAGGTTGTGAATGCCCCATCCCTGGAGGCATTCAAGGCAAGGTTGGATGTGGCTCTGGGCAGCCTGGTGACTCTGCCCACAGCATGGGAGGTTGAAGACAGATTACCTTTGAGGTCCTTTCCAACCCAGCCCATTCTATGATCATGGTTTTATATGAGCTGTAACTCTGCCAGCATTTGCATTAATATTGTAGTATATTCATACAGAGCACACCGTAGATACAGACAGTAACAACAGCACTATATCAGAGGATTTTCTGTGGGAGTGTTGAGCAATATGTGAGATGATTGGACTATTAATTTGAAAGCAATTAAAGCATCTATTAAATTACTCTGGACATTGTTTCTAGCAACAAATTACACAAAAAGCAGTTTTGTTTACACTGAAGAAAACCAGTACTTCTGGGCATAAGCAATCAAACTCGAGGTTTCCACTGCTAAGATTGTACTCACTGCAGGCACAGGAGTGTAAAATGTTTGAATAGGCAGGATTTTGCTTTGGTACACTGGGTTGAGCTAAGCCCTGGAGCTTGTCAGTAGATTCAAGACCAGAGAACAACTGAGGAAGCTGAGGACTTTTTATAAAAAGCTCTACACAAATCTGAGAAAAGAGAAAACAATGCTTGTTCTGTGATTCAGGCCACTAGAAATCCCCTGCAACTTGAGGCAGAAGATTAAAAGAGGATTTATTCAGTTATATTGTGCTGGCACTATGACACTGTGTTCAGGAATACCTGAGCTGTACACCACCAGATCACCTACTATTACCAATCCCTTCTGGATTGGACCTGAGAATATGACTGTATTTCCATCAAATTAGCAAATTCTGTCAAATTAAAATGTACATTGTACAGTACTTTTTCTGGCTTCATGCTGACTGCAAGAGAACAGCTGATATGTGATCTGGTAGAAGATCTGCTAGGACAAAGTTAACTTTTAAATACTTTCTGGAACAAATTTGAATCTGCAGGGTGTGTACTACCTCAACTATTTTGCTTATGAATCTGCAACACTTTGGACCTGACACATGCCCAAATAATTCATTCTCCTGTGGAAGCATGGCTGAAGAATCACAGGGCCAACAGGAGAGAGTGGGGATAGAGGTTTATCTCTGTTATTTGCATGTAAGTCTCACCCATCCAAGAATAAGTAAGCAGGAAACAGAATGTAATGTATTACCAGTTGGAAGGTGGGACCACCTTGCTCCTTTTTGGAAGAGGAGGCACTCCATGTTTATTTGAGAATTTGCTCAGATGTTACAAGGTGAGAACCCCAGGACTTTGCACAAACTGAAACATGCTCCCAGAAATATTGCTACCCTGCCTGGAAAGCTATGTTCTTCTTGCTAGCTTGTCAGGGAACTTAAGGTAGTGAAAGGTAGTTTTCTGAAGTTGAACTGATAGGATGAAAATCTGTGTTCATGCTTCATATACATTCTGTGCCAGTTAAATGTCAGCAAGCAAATAAAGCAAAACTAAAACCGCCACCACCAAACAAACAAACCAACAAAAAACACCTAAAACAACCAACCAAACAAGCAGACAAAAAGTCTGTAGTTCTGTGCTTTTATTACTTAAACAGAAGTGAGTTTTCCCTGATGAATCTGAACATGATGGAAACCCTAAGGTCTAACAGTCAATCTAGTTGTGGCAAAATTTTCCATCAAAGCTTGTCTGATAAGTGTGAGTGAGTGGAATAAAAGACGTTTTGAGTAAGACACTCCTCTGTTGCCTCTGCATTCTCCAGGTGCATTTAGACTGTACCTTTATTCTGAACTGAGCACCTTTCCACCCATGCCACATCACCTTCCCCTTCCCGCCATCCTTGCAGCAGCTCCAACACCACATATGTACAGCATACAGCCTTGTGAGAGGGTGGGACCACTGAAGTGACACAGTTCACACACTCCCAAAATTCATCAGAAGACAGGCAAATACAGGGCCATCAGATTTGGTGTCATCACCACCAATAAATTAAGCTGATGTAACTTGGCGCCATTGTAAAAAAGTGACTGCTCTCTTCAAATTAGGACTACTTCAGATTAGTTCTTGTCATCTTCCTCCTCAACTGCTTTCTTCTTTTTTCATCTTTCTTTCTTTCTTTGACATTCTGTGTTTCCTTCTTTTCTCCTTTCCTTCTCTTTTTCCTTCTCTTTCCTCTCTCTTCCTCCCACCTCCCACTTTCTTTTTTTTATACCCTACATTATTGAGTTAATTTTAACCTGGATCAGTTTCCCAATTCATTGTGCTGCACAATCACACAAGTGCTGTCAGGACCAATTTGGGAGCGTTGATACTGGATTTTGCTGACATCAACTGCATAACTGAGTTAATAATTGCATACCTATCTCGGCCAGGGACAGAGAGACGAAAAGAGGCACCTTTCACTCACTGGTAATTAACACGCTCATCTTAAAGTGGTTGGTGGTTCTCACAGATAGGTTGTTTTTAGATAAGCTGATGCACAGATGGTATAAGTGCCTGTATGAAACTGTAAACATAACTGACTGCAATATGCAACTAGTTGTCTACATGTTTATGAGGTTGATATAAATCTGTTTTGTTTATTTTTCATGTTTTTAAATGTTATTCTTCGAACTTCAAGAGGAGGCTGAGGCAATGAGGACTGTGCCTTTAAGGGCTGAGTTTCCCAGGCAGAAGCTGTGGGTGGAGGGTTGTGAAGACCCTTTTGTTATTATGCACAGCCAATTAAAACCAAATAGAAGATAAAGCAGATCCTTTGCAAGAACCTTAAGCCCTTGAAAGATCGCTGCAGGTGTCATCCATCATTTTCTAAAGAGCCTATAGCATTAGGAGCAGGCAGGAGGGACGAGATGGGGACAGAGTAAGCACATTAGTTTACAAAATAGGACTAAGCTGCGACACAGCACACACTAGAAAGAGCAGAAACGTTTTCTAAGTTGCTTGAGCTCTACTCCATGCTATTCAGATTGAATTTTCTCTGGGAAACTACCTTTCCTCAGCACGCCTGTCTGGAAATGGCTTTATACTGGTGGCGGCGACAAGCAGCTGCAGCAGGGCATCATCATGTCCAGCTTCTGGTCCATGCCTTTGTTCCATTAGTCACTTTTGTTCTGCTTCTCCTTTTATTCCTTTTAAAGACAGATGCTGCATGTGTGAGAGTATGCTGTGTCCTCCCCGGATTTTCCAATGGACATGAATAGCAGTGTGTGACCTCCTTAAGAACAGAGCATCTTTGGGAGGTTTTCCTTCTTTGTAACAGGAAAGGTATGGGAAGAAAGAAACAGAATTAAGATGAATCCAATGAGCTTAGCTGAAATGTTGCAGGGCCAATGAAATATTCCCTCCCTGCCTTGAAACCAGATCAGAAGTTGATGGACTGAAATGAAACACCATTAATTTGATTTCAGGTATTTTCTCCCTAGGCATTAATGTATGGCCACCAATGAAGACAGGATGAGTAGGCTGCCCAACTTGATATGGCAGATCTCTGTGTCTGGGAAATGTGAGGATTTGGAGTATAAATCCTGAGTAACTCATCTATGGGTTGGTGGCCTAATACAGCACCCAGGTATGTGTTGGGCTGCTGTAAGCATGCTGCCGGTGTGTCAGCGGGGGGGGAGAGGTCTGTGGGGCCAACTCTGTCCCCATCCACACACCATAGGTTTTGCTGCCCCAGTGAATTCTGCTGTGTGCACCACAGCTGTGCTATCCTGTGTGCACCTCATTTCTCTTACTTGTACTAGGTACTAACAGTTAATGCAGCTGGTCATTCAAAATATCCACTCTCAATGCAATTAAGATGAACTGCAGACCAGAACTACCTCAAATAACATCTTCTCTTCCTAATTATCTTTAAGAATTTGAGAGCTTAGGAAATAGGGGATATGTTCTTGTTTTGTATTGATAATTCTCTTAGTCACCTCTGGAAACTGCATAAACTTCAAGGTTGCCAGACTACTCCTTTTTCTGACTTTCTGGTTTCATGACGAGAAATGAGGAAGAAAAGAATAAACATAGTGGATACCATGATTTTTTTTTTTCTTCTTCTATTATATGCATAAATTTGGTGGCAATATATCTGGGGATTGAAGAAGATGAGAAAGAAAAAGGCTACTGCAAGTGCACTCATTGAATCTGCAAATCAGGATGGTAGAAGCAGATAGGAGCTGGGATTATAGGATTATGAACCTGTTTTCCAGTTTTGTCTGTATCTGTCTTCTAGTGGAAAGAAATTTCATGCATAAATAGATGTAGAGATAAAATCTCTTAAGAAAGAAGCAACATTAAGTTGTAGTTTGTTTAACAGGAACAGTTGTTCAGTTCTCTTAGCAAGCTAAAGTATGTGAGAAAGCCAGCTGTCAAAGTCGTGATGTTCAACCTTTTCTGCAGTCACCTGCCTCGAAGTCACCTGGGACCATCAGTAGACCTGAGGAGGGAAATCAGAGTCCACACAAGCTTCATTTAACAGCCACACCCATGATACGTATCAGCTCAAAGTTTGTGCTTGCCTAGATTTATCAGATTGGACAGGCTAATGTTTTGGCTGTTCTGTCTTCATTGGGACGTGTCTTGAACCAACCATTAGCTGCTGTTTGGAACAGATATTCACATGTTGAGTTAGTTAGAAACGCTTTGGCAGTCATGTCATGTTTCCTGTCATGATGGCTTTTTAGTGTTTTTTTTTCTTTTTTTGGGTAGGTCACTGCCATGGAAATGAAATGTTATCTTAGATAAAAGAACTTTTCTGATTGTTTTCTTGTTATCTCTCTGGTTTAAATATTTCTACAGTCTATTAATTACTTTGTTATTCAAATGAAAATACAAGGTAGATGACAAAGGATTAAATGGGGAGATTGTGTATGGATTTCGCCAGTCTGTCTCAATGGTCTTATAGTAGTACTAAGTGAATCTTTTCTCTCAATATGGGAAAACTAAACACCTGCGACAAGGTAGCTTTACAATACATGATACTCTTACAGAGACTGACAGTGTGTCTGTAATTTCAGATGTATCTGGGATTGCAGGAGAGACTGAGACAATATCCCAAGACCAAGCATTCCCAAAATTGTGATACTCCAGCTTTAGATAAGAACTTGATTTTTCAACTCATCTCCAAAATGTTTGTCCCAGGAAACATAAATCACAGAGCAGAGATCAGCTTAGCTCTGACAGTAACAATAGCACAGCTATCTGCCAAAGGCCATCACATTTTGAAGAAATATTCAAAGTACTTGAAATGTAAATCTCATCCCTGAACTGTAATTTTTTATGATGTAGCAAGCTACTGCCTCTAAATAACCAAGCCTTTCTTCATTCTATACTTCAGGAAATCTCTTACTGATTATTTAAATGTATCTTTTCCAGAAGTTCAATAGGTCTGAGGAAGGAGATAAAACATCAGTTTCCATCCCCCAAATCCTACGTTTAGCCTTTGTGAATGATCTAGAGAGATCTCAGTGGCTGTGTGGTGCTCAGGTACCACAGCATTCTCAGACTTCCGTGAGGAGCATTAGCCATTCAGCACTTTCCAAGATCAGGCTCAAATCTAATAAGGATAAAAGCAAAGAATATAGAAGTATTTATTTCAGTTTTCTTTGGGAATATCTCTCATATCTGTTTTAGATATCTTTTTTCTCTATTTTCAGAAGCATTTCAGAGACTGAGTTCGTATACTCCCTTAATAGTTCTAGTTTATGGTCAAACAACAAACATGCAGGGCTCTTTTGATCCTTGCATCCAGTGATAAATGAGCTAGAAGGTTAACACAGATTGAGAATGGAAACTACTGAGGGAGCATACCTACTCCCAGGAGTGCCTCCCTCGAGTTTTACAGACTAATTCTCAGCACTGAGCAGAAACAGGATGAGTCAAGGATGTGTCAGAGCCTCTCCTGCCACGGATGTTGGAGGTTTCCTCCACAGGGGAACTGTCCAGCAGAACAACACCACCATTACAAAACAAAAAGGGTACCCTTTCCTAGAAAGAAAAAAAAATGAAATGCTGGTTCACTGGAAAGCAGCTATGCTCAAGGACCAAATTATTCTCCTCATTTTTTAACAGAATTTCTGAAAACAGTAAATGGATAAGAGCTAGAAGGCACAGATCCTCCATGCAGTTCTTACTCTGCGTATTTCTCACTGCAAACTGAATGCAGCAAGTAGTGGAGTTGTCATGCAGAAGGGTTTATCATAGGCTGCTGTGGCAAAACATCAAACTGATGCTTTTGCCCTTTTTTTTTCTGTAACAGAATAGAGGGAAGAAACTGTGCTTTTGGTACAACATTTAGTGTATTTCTTTATGCAGAACCTGTAAAAAAAAACATAACTGAATCTTAATATCCCTATATATATAGGAATATTAAACGACTATGTAGAGATATTAATAAACAACTATATTGATTACACCCCAGTTAAATTCTGAGCCATAGAAGGAAGGAGATTTAATGACTGACTGGTTCCACACATATATCTGTGATATCACAGAATCACAGAATCACTCAGGTTGGAAAAGGCCTCAGAGATCAAGTCCAACCACGACCTAACCATACTACCCTAACTCTAACAACCCTCTGCTAAATCATGTCCCTGAGCACCACATCCAAACAGTTTTTAAACATGTCCAGGGATGGTGACTCAACATGTACCATTGTATGATCTTAAAAAACTTGACTATTAAAATTAGATTATGTATTACTGTAATGAACATATGTAGTTTCTTTATAAGTATCAAAATTTCTCTTTTATCCTTGCTTTCAAAACGGTGCTTTGAAATTTCTTCTGTACTAAAATATGAGGCACTATCAATTCTCTTGCAACAAATATCATTTTCAATTACTATACATTCTGTTTTTGGGATGTGTTTAAGATGCACACACATTCCAACAAAAAGAGGCATTAAGTGTCTTACAGATTACTTCAGATGTTTTTGTATCTTCCCAGGAGCAATATTTCAAAGGAAACATGTCACCCTCATAATGTATGTATGTGAGTGAGTACTATTTTTCCATTTAATCCATAAATGTTTAAAATCATAAGCAGAACATAATTCCAGACAGCTCTATATTTCCATTCATTCCTGAAATGCACATTTGGTTTATAGGTGAGATAGCCTTTGATTGCTGCAAGTAATGGGACAATTTTACAAGAGATTGATAAAGCTAAAGTTGACTTCTGGTTCTAGAGCTTTTCACATTATTCCAAGTTGCTCAAGCAGTAAAACAACATATTTGAGTAGATGGGATCCATCATATCTAATTCTTCTTTCCTCTGTTGATCTCATCTGTCCTTTTGATTCTCCATTCTAATTCTTCAGTAATCCTGGCTCTCCCTCTATCCTCAGTTTTCTGGTCTGCCTGAGGGAACTGTGGCTTCTACAGTGAAGGTCCATGTCATGCAATCATAGAATCATAGAATAACTCAGGTTGGAAAAGACCTCAAAGATCATTGAGTCCAACCATACTGCACATCACCTGCCCTGGTTCCACCTATACCCTTCACTGCAGTCTCCTGGGGTGAACTTTTTCACTGACCTTGGTCATGGTGTTAATCAAGCTCTGTGCTTTCTGCCTACTGCAACCATTCACTGATGATCTTTATTCTGTCTCTCTTTACTTGTTCTCATTTATTTTGTCAGCTAATCTTAACACTCCTTTCTGATCTTCTCCCCTTCATGGTTTCTTTTTCCTTTTGCTTCCTTAGGGTCCATTTAGAAGACTTTTTTTTTCCATCTTTTTCCTACTTTTTCCTATTCAATCTTCATAGTAATTTTGCTCTACTTTACTATCACCATGCTTTGTTGAAGAAAGATACTGTGAGTTTTCACTTCCACAAAAGATCTCTTAACCATTTTTTCTGTCCCTTAACCAATATCCTTATTTTTGTTCTCTCTTAAACTAGCATGACCTTTGTCCCTTCAGTTCTTTGCTATTTCTGAGTTTCCTCTAAAACCTCCTGCTCCATTCCCATCTGCTCTGCCAAATACTTTCTGCCAAAAAAAATTGTCAAGTTTTTATGATGGAAAAAATATCATTGCTTTCACTCCAGAACCTTTGCCTTTGCTCTACCTAGCAGTCTCTCCTTTTTTTTTTTCTTTTTTTTTATCTTTCTTTCCCTCACCTTACAGCTTTCCTTCTCAGTTTTGTATTCTTCGTTATACTTTGCATTTCATTTTTCATGTTCATGTTTCTTTGGCCTGAAAAAGACTCACTTTTATTTCCTATTCTTTGTTGTTGTTGTTGTTGTTGTTGTTTTATGTTTGTTTGTTTGTTTTCTCTTTATTTTAAAGTTCCCGGTTAAGTGGACCATTTCTATTCCATAATTTCCTTAGGTGCACCTTTTTATGAGTCAGTGGAGCCTGAATTTTGCTTTTATAGTACAAAAATTCTACATTTTATTCTTCACTACCTCACTGATGTCTCCCAGCTTTCCTGCCCTTTATTTTTTATACTGCTGAACTCATACTTTGCCTGTATGGTTATCTCTTCTGTTACATGATCATTCAGTTATCAGAATAGAAACTTTCTTTTTACTTTCCCCTCTGTCCTTATTTGTGGAAGCCAAAGAAAGTATTTTGGATACTGTTTGGAAGGTACTGCAATTCTGATTGGTACAACCAATTGATAGAAGGTTTTATATAAATATAAAGATGCCATTTCAGGGTCCAGTATATCAAAATCTTTCCAACGTGAGAAAAAAGATTTCTGGAAATAAGTCAGAACTCTTATGTGTTGGGAGTGACACAGTAACTGGACAAATGGTGTAGCTAAGAAAGACAAGTATACTCTCTGTCCTGTCCATAATGCCTTCACTACCATCCCTTTATTAGATCTTAAACAATTTTCTGATTGTTGATACTGTTAACTGATCATAGATATTTTCACTTCATTTGATTATATTGCATTGCTTATGGAAAATGTCCTTTGAATCAAAATATGAAAATCTTATCATTGTTTCAAAACTGTATAGTATCTTTATTGTTGCTGATATTTGAAATGAATGCACTTAGTCTTCTTCTGTGGAAATGAGCATTTATTACTCATTAGCTTAGATGGATGACGCTGATTCTCCCACAGTGGCTGCCAAAGATGTAAATCTGAAATGGTACCCCAGGAAGGTTATACTTAGTTATGCTCTAGTTTCATGCAAATACAAACCCTACTAAAATTTTGGATCAGAGGAGTCAGAACACATCTTTATGCGGTACTGTCAAATATCCTTTCTTTTCAATAAATCTATCCTCTGCATACAAAGAAAAGGAGTAGGAAATGTCAGTAAGGCAGGGTCAGAACAGAAATGCAAATCCAACTGCTTTTGATGGAAAAGAAATATTCTCAAACTGGATACCTGATCTTGCAAGCCTCTAGACCTAAGAAATACCTTTGAGTAGGGGCTATACCTGTGAAGGGTTTGAAAGATTCAGCCCTGTGATTTGAACTTAATGTGAAGAATCCTTGCCCAGGCAGTGTCATTTACATATTGAGACTGCATTATATGTTGCTGGTGCTAAAGG
>VXAB01006871.1:66147-90008 GCA_013399175.1 Odontophorus gujanensis | reverse complement strand
AAAGAGTCCAGCAGAGGGCTACAAAGATGATAAAGGGCGTGGAACACCTCCCTTACGAGGAAAGGTTGAGATACCTGGGTCTGTTCAGCCTTGAAAAAAGAAGGTTCAGAGGAAATCTGATCCACGTCTATAATATCTAAGGAACAGGAGGCAAAGGGTCGAGGCTGGACTCTTTTCAGCAGTGTGTGGTGATAGGATGAGGGGAAATGGCCACAAACTGATGCATAGGAGTTTCTGCCAAATGTGCATGGGAACTTCTTCAGAGTGCAGGGACAGAGCACTGGCACAGGCTGCACAGAATGGTGGTGGAGTCTCCTTCTCTGGAGACGTTCCAGACCCGCCTGGACACCTACCTGTGCAACCTGGGCTAGGGAGCTGCTTTGGCAGAGGGGTTGGACTCGATGATCTCTAGAGGCCCCTTCCAACCCCTAAAATTCTGTGATTTTGTCATTCCATTTCCATTCCTTCCAGACTTGTGAGCATAAACAGATCTGAAAATATTTATGTTCTATCACCTGAGCTGTGTTTTTTTTTCTTTCTTTTCTTTTCTAATTTTAAATTGTGTTTATTAGAAAAAAGATTTGTGCCATGTTTATGACAGCTCTGACAGGTGATCTGTTCAAAAATTGAATTGTTCTACCTCTGTAACTTGCTTGTTTTGCCTGCATGTCACGTTTTTCTAGTGGGGCTAATAGCCACAGGGTTGAGGAGAAGGCAAAGTGCTTCTGTAGTTTCTATTCCAGAAGCATTACCTTGCAGAGCAGTTCCAATGAAGCAGTCTTTATACATGAGCACGTGCCTACAAATCATAAAGGTATACACAGCTAACAGCAGCAACTTAGGGTAGCTGAAAGATGAAAAGCAGGGTGAGCCTTTACAAGCTTTCTATCTTCTAACTTTTCCCAGATTACCTGTCAACAGGGCCAGTGCAGTTTGCATTAGGTAGCAGGTCTTAGAGGTATAATGTCCTTTGTGGGAAAGATGGCAACTACAAAGCCATTCCTTTTGAAACATTACACATATCGAGGTCACATGACATCCAGGCAGAAGAAGCAGAATATATGACAGTAAGAAATGGAATAAAACATTTGAGGAAGATATTTACCCTCTATTCAACTTCTCTTCACCTATTCCAGAGAAGGAAAGTTGGAGAGAGAATTTAACTCCTGTCAGTTCATGAAACAGATTTCTACACTCCATAACATGTCATGCTTGATGACTTTTTATGACTCACCTGAGTGATAGATGGCAGTTATATCCTCTTCTTTCAGAGAGGCAGAATTCAACATAACAACTGTAGTTTCTCAGTATCCACATATTTACCAAGCTTTGCTCCTCCATAGCATTTTACTTTTGTTCGAAAGGAAATGAGTGACAAGAAGGTTAATGAGATTGGCCCTTCTAATGACTAATTTCTGTTGTCCATACGATAATCACTCACTGCTACCCTTCTTATCTGAGATTGCCTCTCTTATCCCATCTGGGATTGCTTTACTTTTGTTTTAGAAGTTGTGATGGTTTCTGTAGTTTCTTTTCTGTTTGTCTGCCTGTTTCTCTATTTACTAACCAGATAGACAGTATCCCTAGGTGAGGTCCGCTGTATTGGTAGTTTGTACTGGAAAATGAAGTACCTTGTTTTCCTTAAGAATCAGTGGGCCTGGTTCTTGTTAAGCACAATCCAGGATTTATATCTGCTCCTCAGGGACTAGAAATGAGCCCAGCACACTAGAAATCTGAGCAAAGATAAAAGTAACTTCCAAAGAAATGACAAAAGCAGGATGAGATCTCCCTTCTTATCTCTAGGAGCGGCAGCCTTTCTCTCCTTTAAGAGAGATGAGTGATTTCTTTGCTTTTTAAATGACTGTTTGCTAACCATTTTTATCTTCATTCCTCTCCTCCAAAAGCACCTGGCAAATCTGCAGAAGCAAGGCCTATCTATTTTTTGCTCTCTGTTGCTTGGGTAGCTGAGGACCACATAAATAGTTTCCATGACAGATAGGAGATGATATTATGAAAAAAAATGGTTCATTTCCCCTTGAAGAATCTATCTGAACCCTGATCTAAGCATCTCACTAAACCACAAAGGCAATGTTCTACCCTGCAGTGAACTGCTAAACAAGTATCACTGAACTACTGCAGGATGTGTAGGACTCTATAAGCTGTACATGACCCAGAAATGCAGCATGGATTGCAGCTGGCTTTGACTTCCCGAAACATTATGTCATTTTGAATTATGGGGCTTGGCTTCATAGTGTATGCAAAACACTTTGAGATCAACAGATGGAAGGACAATAACAATTTTTTGCACTTGTATTAGTTTGTATTAAAATTGTAATTGGAATATGGTTTTAATGGTGATGATTAATATAATGATATCAGCATCTTGCAATGTAAGCCCCAGTTTCACAGCCATGACTATGACTTCATCTGATGGTGAAATGACTGCTTCCCTGATAAATGTGTTGGCAGAAGCCTTTCATTCTCTTCTGCATATCTTAACTGGTTTCAACAATACTGTAAAATAGCAAAGAGCTATTTTGCACATTTTTTTCTACAGTGATATCTAATATGGGAGCCTAGTTATAAAATGAAAGGCAAGAAATTGGCTCCAGGTTCCTGTTTGACTTATTTGCTGTCCTGATTTTGCATTCTAGCTTATAACTCCAGTTATATCTTCCTTTTTCTCTTTTGCTTTGGAGCAATAAAATGGTGTGAGCTGTAATCATTTGCCTCCAAGCCAGTTATAAAATCTTACCAATCAAGGGAAAATACCACTTTTATAATTGAAAGAAAAGGTGTATGTGTGATACTACTTCTACCCAGAAGGGATGTTTTGAAAGTAGAAGTATACAGCATAGGACAGTTTATTGTCTGTGTTAGATGGCAGATGCAGAGATGGACTTGAGCCAAAGTCTTAAATGCATGGTTTCTAGAGGTGGGAAAATGTAAATTCTTCCAGTGGCTCAGTGTATATAGAGTTGACCCAGAAATCTGAAAACAAATGCTCCTGTACAATGGGTGTTTGAAATTTGTTCCGTATCCTTTCTCTTGAGCTCAGCTGTAACTCAGCAGTGTCAGGAAAAAAATGGAAAAAATATGTAAGAAAAACAAGTAAGAATCTTGTATGTAGATGAAAGCACTCTAAATTGCTGTAATGTATCAGCATTATTTTTGAAGTATTTTCTTGTTTCACAGAGTCAACAATCATTTCTAAACAATATTAAAGTCAGTTTAGTAAGAATTTTTAATGTGATTTTCTAACAAAATAATTCTAATCCCCGAAGAACTTTTTTCATCTATTAGCCAATTCTCATAAAACATGGTGATGCTGCTGAATATTTCAAGGCATTTGCTGGTTTAACAAAGTAGAGAAACCCATACTCACATCCTTGGGCAGACATCCAGTGTCTTCACAATGTTTTCAACAACTCCTGAGTTCTCTTTTGCCTAGTAATTTAAGGGATTAAAAAACTGAGAGTAAACAAAAGGTCTAGGAATATGTAGGTAGTGTAGCCAGACATAAGAACTGAAAGTAAAGTTATATTTACTTGGCTATGCCCCCTTTAGGAAAGACAGACTGATGAGGGGAGGTGGTAGGGTTACTCTTTATGCGAGAGAACAACTAGTTTGTGGTGTGCACAATTACAACCTGCAGCACTGACTGTAAATGGAAAAGCAAATGAACAACCTAAACTCAGCTCACAGCCTAAATTCAGGTCATGTTCTCTGGGTGAACTTAGTGGTAAATGAACATGAAACAGGGAGATGGCAGACCCCTCCTCCCTTGTGGCCAGTAGATCAGGCTGATATGGAGAACCAGGCCAGCCTACACCTTTGAGAGGTTCATGGGGGACTGATGCCACACAACAGTTTTAATTAGTCATGGACACTTCTTATTTACTCGCTGCTTACACCACACTTACCTCAACCTTTTTCTCACTGTTCTTCCCCATACTCTTTTGATCTCTCAAATCTCCACATCCTTTGATCTTTTCCTAACTTTTTTCTTCTCTCACCTCTCCTTTCTCTTACCTTTTTCATTGTTGGTAGCTCCTTTCTTTCTTTACTTTTTCCATCTTAAATTTACTTGTAAAACATACAAATAGAAATAGTTTAAGATATGCTTGAGACTTCCAGAGTGAGCACTTGATTATTCTATACAGGAAAACTTTATCAGTCTACTCTAAGAATTGGCTTTTCCCTCACAGTGGACCATGACCATAATACCTTCTAGGCCACGAATTGCAGCAGTGTCTTTTGCCGTGGGCTTTGTGGCCTGCTTAAAAGCATAAAAGCAAGAATTTGCAGTTTGATTACATTGCTCTCTAGAGACCACTGTGGACTCCCTGCTCATTCATGCCCCATTTTATCCACAGCTATGGGCACTCATTAAGCACATGTCAGAATAAGACAGATGTGCTTAGGATTCATGCAACTTTTCCAGCAAGTCAGAGCATACAATTTTCTAGCACCACAGAATGGCTTGGTTTGGAAGAGACATGAAAAATCAGCTGGTTCCAAACCTTGCAATGGGCTGGTCTGCCACCTGCAAGATAAGGCTACCCTGGGCCCATTCAACTTGGACACTTCCAGGGATGGGGCAGCCACAGCTTCTCTGGGCAACGTGAGAAATTATCCTAGGAAATTAATTTAAGGTCTTACTTGTGCTGCTTATCTCTTCACTTTTATTCTCACATACCATTGCAAGAAGAAAATACACCTTTCTTTTTTTACTACTAACATTGATATTTAATTGGTATTTATTTTATAAGATCCTTACCTATTCATCAAGTATTCCTTACCCATTAATTTGTTTTCATCCAGATCCACTCTCTTGCACCAGCAAATTTATTGATTGGCTTTTCTTTTTGGTTGCTACACCTCTTCCTCTTCAGAACTGAGAAAGTCATTTGTTTTAGATGATAAACTACTTTATGCCAAGGATTGTTTCATTTAGCTTAAAATTGAAATGCAATTATTCCCTATTGTAAGCAAGTGTCACTTGCAAGAATTTTCTGTCACCTTCAATGAGTTTTAGTTCAGATATATATGGCATAAGATCATTATTAAAATAGAGCTGCCATTTGAAACAGATGTGTGAACAACTGCCCAAACAGTTGACTAGAGTTAGACTGTCTTTAAAGAAAAGAAAGAACAATAATCACTATGTTATGGCATATTTTCCAATATTTCTGCATCTGTTTAAATTGAAATTTTTGTCAGACATTGAGTTCTACTCTGTCTCGACTCAATGTGCAGTTCTGTCCCTGCTTCTTGTGCCAGGTTTTACAGCTGTGGAACCTGACAGTGGGAAGAATTCAGTGTTTCTGACTGTTTTCATGAATAGGTATTTTGCAACACTTGTAATACAATTTATGGAATATGTCAAGTGGCAGTGGAACACAATTAGGAGCAGACAGGCTGTGGAAGAAGAAAATTTTCAGCGAGTTTGGGCTGCTTGAATAAATTTGGTCCCTCAACTTACACATCACTGCGACCTTGTTCACAACAGGGCTGAGATCCTGAGCTGCAAAGACTATGAATTATAACCATTTTATTTGATACGTTAGCTCATGCAGGTGCAGTCATGTGCTTGTGGCAGACTGTGCCATCTAACTGGACAGCAGTGTTTCAAGGTGCTGACAAACAACCAGATTTGTTGTTTGATTTGAGACAATTTGTTGCTGTTAAAGAAAAACAGCATTCATTGTACCACTTAAACACTCTTCATCTCTTTGTGTTTCTGTTTTCTTAATAAACCTATTTTCTCCAGTCACAGAAACACAGAATATCTTATGCTGGAAGGGACATTAAAGCCCATCTGGTACCAACAGCCAGCTCAGCTGCACAGGGCCTCATCTAACCTGGCCTTGAGCACCTCCAGGGATGGGGCATCTACAGCTTCTCTGAGAAGCCTGTGCCTAGGGCCTCACTACCCTCTGTGGAAATACAAGAAAGTATATTCAGAGCAGAAGGTGTGGAGCAAGACAAACGGCATGAGAAAAGAAGGCTGAGAAACAAGGACATTCCAGAAGAAAACAAGTTCAAGTAAACTGTGTGATGGCAGACCCTGACTGTAGAAAGACTGTGTGGCTTGGAACGACTCGTGACCCTGATTGGAGAAGCACCTGTATGCACGGTTAAGGAGTGTTTGAGGAGTATTTTGTTGACATGTAAAGGCAGGTGGGAAAGTTACAAGAGAAAACTTGTGAATGTATATAAGGGATGTTAGAACCTGTAATAAATTATTTTGGTCATCCATACCTGAGTCCATGCCTCAGACACTGAAAGCCTCTGAGTAAAAATTTCTTTCTAATATCTAGTCTAAATCTCTCCTCTTTCAGTTTAAAGCCGTCATCCCTTGTCCTGTCAATAAACTCTCTGATAAAGAGTCCCTCTCCAGCCTTCTTGTAGATTCCCTTTAGTTACCAGAAGACCATTAGAAGGTCTCCCCAGACCTTCTGGACATAACTTCGAATTTTTTTTAAGACTTGTAGAACTACTTACCAGTAAGATAGTGAGGCAGTAAGTATATCTCCCTGAATAGGCTGGATAATTCCTTTGCTTGAGAGATAGTGGAGTATCATTAAGGAGTTAGTTTGTACAGGTGCCGCCACTGTTTAATGTATAAGTCTCTATCACTTACCCAAGTTGAAAATGTAAGCACAGATTGAACATTGTATGAAAGAAACAAGATGAGTAAAAAGGAACACTTCCAAGCAGGTAGACTAATATTAACTTGTACAAAGCGAAAGACAGAGGGTACACATATTGCAACTGCTAATTGCACCATTTGGCTTAAATCATGCCAATTCCTGTGCTAGCAGTAACCTTTCTTCTCTAACAGGTTTCTTACTGGTAGGTAATTATAATGATAGAAGTTGTTAGTGATCCTGATCCGTAACACTTTCCATGACAAAAGATATTTAGGATCTTTCAAAGTTAACGTTGACTTGCTTGTTTGTAGCAGGTGCTTCAAACTTGGCAGAGGAAGCATCCAAGAACTAAATAAATTGATTTTCTTTTGTTGTTGGGGTTTTTTTGTTTGTTTGTTTGTTTGTTTTTGTTTTTGGGGTTTTTTTGCTTTTTTCTTCCCCCCCCATGGTATTACTTTCAACAGCAACATGAGATCTTAAAAAAATAGAGGCAGGATTATATGAATTGATATGCTGTAATATTAAAGAGCAGTGGGAGAATAGCAACAGTTATATCACAGTTTTTCCTGTCCAGTACAGAAAAAAGAAACTGTCTTTGATCTCTCTATATTTTCCACAGAGCTTTATTTCAGTGCTTTGTACTGTCACAGCAGTACAAAGTCTTGCTGTAGACTAAGACTGCAAATGCTGTGCCAGCACAGATGACAAATTCATAAAGTGTACTCAACACTCAATAAAGCTTACATTGTACAGTGCTCCTTACAGGCTTTCCTTCTGCCTCATTTAGCCACAAATCCTCAGAGCTGAGGACTTCCTCTTAACTTCAGCATGACCTAGTTAGATAAAAGCAAGGTAATAAACTGTCATAGTAATAAATAGCTGTGAGTACTCTGTGAGCATTATGAGCAGTTTGGTGACACCCATGGGAGCAATGTATGTTGTTTATTTCCTTGATACAAGAATGGTTTCACAATAACTGAAATAACTGAAGTCAACACTACAGTTGATGGTCGGGGAAAAGCTTCATTTTTCTATTTTATCCTGAACTAGCAAAATAATGAGGTCTATTTCTGTTTCATGACAAGGTGCAAAATTAGTTGGGCTTCTCAACCTTCCCACAGAAGACATGGAGCAGTTAAGACAGATGTCTTGATGATCCAGCTGAGTGAATTAGGGAGTGCTATCTACATTAGTGTAAGATACAGTTTTTTTATACTGTAAGATTTAGGAGGTTTTCATTTGATGAAGTAGGCATCTTTACAAACTTCCAACTAATAAGTTAAAAAATAGGCTGTATTTAAAAACAAAATTAAAAGGAGGCAAGGGAAAGGAAACTGAAGATGCCTTCAGAAGCCAAACACTGGCACAAGTGTCACATCAGTCATCATCACAGTCATCTATGGCCTCATCACCAGTTGCACCTGAGACACACCTTGGCAGCCCTCCAGAGTGCACATCATGAGCAAAGACACTGCAGTTAACTTTGATTGATGTCAGTATTTCATTGTTTCTGCCAGTAAACTCCCTCAATTGTTCAGTGGCAGCGTTATCCTCAGCACTAAATAATTTCTTGGAACTATAATAGATGACTTCGCAAAATGTCAGCAAGAGACTTCTGTTTTTAAGTCTTTACTTGAAAGAAATAAATCTTTCCCCTCATTTATCCCATGATCATTATTTGTTATCTTTTCTGCCTCCCCCCTTCCCCTCCCCCCAGCTTTGCATTTCTTAATGTTTTTCTGAATTGCTCACAAAAGCAAAAGACTAATAGTACTTGCTGTAGGTAGGCATCATAAAGCAGGAAAGTGCTCTGGGTTATTTCTGTATGTCATTTTGTTGATAAACCTCAGAAAACATGCTTGCCTCATACACAAATAGTACAAGACTATGCTTTTGTGAGAAGAAGTTAATTGATATGGAAAAGAGGAAGCTGAAGTTCTGAGGGACACAAATCTTCAAATGTAGAACAATGAAGCACAGTTTCCCAAATAGATAATTTTAGCATGTGTACAGTCATAACATATTACTCTTCTGTGTATGACATCTTAGGCTTCGTGATTTTTCAGTCACAGAGCAGAAGCGTATGCCAGGTGAGCAGCATGAATAGTGTGTTTGTTCGATCTCGTGATCTTCCTCATAAGGAAGAACAAAACCCACAAAAATAGTTAGATGCCTAAACCCCTTTCACATCAGTGAAAAGTTGACATTTGGATTAAATTGTATTCATCAACAGTTATGTTCATTGGTAGACCATTAATTACACAAGTACTTAAAAAATCTTGAGATTTTAAGTTACTCTTTTAATTTTTTTAAATTTTGTGACAGTTTTGGAATAAGTGACATCTCACTTATGCTGAATCTATTTCCAGTCCCAAACATGTTTTAATGACAATATTAAGGCTTTACTTTCACCCTGAATGATAATTCTCCAGCAACAAAGAATGTTATAACTGAAATGTCTTTTTAACCAAATTACAAATCGTATGTTTTTTTGAGTGCCTATAGTCACAGACGAGATAAGTGGACTCTGTAGAACACCTGTATACATCTGCATAACTTAATTTGTAACTTGGCGACTGTTCATCTCACAGAATAAGATGCAAGCTACACAGTGCTCTTTCACAGTGGAAAGTGGAAGAACATGTCTCTCCTGAGTTACTTTCCTCTATTGGCAAGTAAACCATAATAACTATCATCTGTTTTAAATACTGGTACCCTCTAGTGTTCACTCACAGTAAAACTTGCAAAATTTTAGTGGAAGCAGATTCTCTCTCTTTACATGACCATGTCTTCTGGTGCAATTTGTAATCTTATCAAAATCTTCTTTGAAGAAAATGACTTACTTAGCTCTGTTGGAGTCTTCCCACTTAATGTCTTCATCCATGTATCACACTATACTGATACAGACACAAAAATTGCAGCACTGAGACATCTGGTCCCTGCTTCTACAATAGCATGAATTACTGGAGTATGAACAGAATTAATTGATGAGGATGTTTCATTCTTCTTTTGAACTGTAATTACAAGTGAGTGCATGCATTTTCCTAGTGGACATACTCACATTCACAGGACCACAGTGAAGGTTGTTGTATAGACCTGCTTCAAACTATCACTCCTTGACCCTGGTAAACCAGCATCAAGGAAATTCAGATTTACTCAGTAATGAAAGGTCAAATAAATTATTTGAATGCTGTTTGTAACCACAGAAAATTACTGGGTGATATACTTAATCTCTCTTCATAACTAGACCCCAATTAACTCCAGAGGCTTTCCAGGTATAATTATCAGTGAGTACATTCTTAGACATTAAATAATTACTCTCTTCTTAAGTCACATCTAAATGGCATCTGAAAATTGACCAGCAAAATCAAAGTAGAAAACAGAGAAGTTGGTTGTTCTGTGCTGCTCTGCATAAAAGGTGGGTTATTAAGGTTAGTTGCTTTATGACAGCAAATTTTGGGAAGGAAGAAAAGTCTCCTAATTGTACACTGGTGATATCCAGTTGCTCTGAGTAAGAAGATGGATTATCAACAGGGAAAACGGTGTAAATTATGACACCTTTGTAAGATGAACTAAAAGCATAAAGTGTGAACATCAGCAGTGTGAATATTTGTGAGGAAGAAGTAGAGAAGTGGTGTAAGAAATTAAATTTTAAAAGTCACAGTGAAGTTAATACAAATAATTAAATTATATATAGTTGGGACAATTTGAAGAATATGAAGTGTTTCTCAGTAGTAAGCTGTTGTCCAGCTGTGAACTTCTCCCTTTTGGTCAGTATGAGTTCACAGAATCATTGAATTCGGAAAAAAAACCTAAGATAATATAGTCCAACCACCGACCCACTGCCGTCATGCCCACTAAAGCATGCTCCTCAGTGGCACATCTGTATGTTTCTTGAACACTTCCAGGGGTGGTTACTATAATTCTTCATAATATCCAACCTAAACCTCTCCTGGTGCAACATAAAGCCATTCACCCTCATCCTATTACTGTTATCTGGGAGAAGAGACCAACTATAACCTGACCACAACCTTCTTTCAGGTAGCTGTAGAAAAAGATAAAATCACTCCTGAGCCTCCTCTTCACCAAACAAACTCTGTCCCCTCAGCCACTCCTCATAAGGTCTTTGGTTTTTGTGCACTTCCCTGAACACAATTCAAGGCCTTAGTGTCTCTCTTATAGAGAGGGGCCCAAAACTGAACACAGAACTCAAGGTGCAACCTCACCAGGGCTAAGTACAGAGGGACAATCACCTCCCTACTCCTGCTGACTACAGCAAGTTCTCTCTCTGGTGGATTTCTGAAGTTAATGTTTACTAAAGTCTGAAAGTTTCAGATGCAGAAAAGATCACAGTCTCTCATTAAATGTTGGTTTGGTATTTATATGAAGATTTCAGATGCTACCTCTGCTGCACTGTTACTGATTTCCTTTCTGCAGAAAATACTGGTTAGCATTGGGTTGCTGAAGTCTCACCTCTGGTTATGGACAGGACAGACATCACAAGCTTAGTCTTCCTGAGTTGCTTTTTGAGGCTTAGGATTGTTTCTGTAACCATTTGGACCGCTGTAGGTATTTTGTGGGGATATTAATACAGTGTGATTTTAAACTTGTAGCATTCAGGTGCATTTATTAGAGCAATAGGAATGTTCTTTGTCCAGTAGGGTACTCAAGTGTCCAAGTAAGGTGTCTAATTAGTCCCTTTGATACACAGAGAGAAAAAACTTACATGAGGAGAAAAGCCTTAAAACAGGAGGGCTACAAGTGCTGTGTGGTGAGCCACTGTGCATTTTACTTGTGACGTATTCAACTTAACGATACATTTAAATTAATATTTTGATAGTTCACATTTCTTTCAATAGATCTTCAGACAGGTTTTTCTTCTGTCTTTCAAAGGATTTTTTTTCCTGTGTTTCTGAAGGATTCAGTAAGTATCCGTAGTGAAACAAGCAAACCAAAGAAATCCAACAACAAAACAACCAACAAAATAAAACACACCAAAACCAAGCAAACAAAAAAACAAACCACCACCACTTGTTACCTGTTTACTTTCCTGATTGAAATTAGGTACAATTAAGCAAGCATTCCCTTTATTATCAGTAATATTGTTGAGTGTTTTTCAGTTTGAGAAAGACTGGTAGAGACATAGCTCCTTTTGAAGACTGGGAACCAAAGGAAGGAGAGATGAAGTCTCTTAATCAGTGAGATTGAATAAAATGGGAAATGAATTTTAATCTACCATCAATAAATGCCTCCTTAGTGATTCCCAACTAAAGCCAATATGAACCTTGGGAATGTCTATCTACATGCAAATGGACTCTACAGATCATGCATAAATTCTCTTCCTTCTTGCCTCGCCTAGTGACAGTGACAAGAGTTACAGTATTTTAGGGTAAAGTGTTAAAATATGTAGTGGACAGATTAGATGAATATTACTGGTGCAGCTCAATTTGTGGCACAATTCATGTGACAAATGCATCCTTAAATCTAGCACTTAGTAAATCCTTTGGTGTGCCAATATGCTGCGGTTCTACCCAGAAAATATTCTGGTTATTCAAGTATATTTTATTAATATTTGAAAGATTTCTTAAAATACTTGGTGTTTTTACCGTCAAAATCTTTAGTGCAAAATAAGTTTTTTCTTTAGAAATTTCCTGGAGTGGTACACAATCATAGAACCATAGAATCACAAGGTTGGAAACGACCTATAAGATCATCTAGTCCAACTGTCTTCTCAGTACCATTGCTACCACAAGCAGCTAAACCATATCTCCCAGCTCCTCATCCAGACGCCTCATGAACACCTCCAGGGACGGCGACTCCACGACCTCCCTGGGCAGGCCATGCCAGTGTCTGACCACTCCCTGAGAGAAAAAGTACTTCTTCATATCCAACCTAAACCTACTCTGGTACAACTTGTGGCCATTTCCCCAGGTCCTGTCTGTTGCCTGGGAGAAGAGGCTGAGCCCCTCTTCACCCCAACCTCCCTTCAGGAAGTTGTAGAGTGCAGTGAGGTCTCCCTTGAGCCTCCTCTTCTCCAGACTAAACAATCCCAGCTCCCTCAGCCGCTCCTCATAAGACCTGTGCTCCAGACATAGAATCATCTGAGTTGGAACGGACCCCTAAAGGACATCTAGTCCAACTCCCTTGCAATGAACAGGGACACCTACAGCTTGATCTGGTTGCTCAGAGCCCCATTCAGCCTGCCCTTGAATCTATTCATGCATGGAGCATCCACTGTCTCTCTGGGCAACAGTGCCTTACACCTTCACCTTTCTTTCCTATATCCAATCTAAATCTCCCATCTTTTAGTTTGAAACCAATTCCCCTTTGTCCTATCACAACAGACCCTACTAAAGAGTCTGTCCCCTTCTTTCTGATAGCCCTCATTTAGGTACTGAAAGTCTGCTATCAGGACTCCTGAGCCTTCTCTTGTCCAGGCTGAACAGCCCCAGCTCTTTCAGCCTGTCATAAGGAATAATAGAGTAAAATTCAGCCTCTGGATCAAGACAGTTACATTTTCCGGCAGCACATGGTGATATTTTATAGTGATGTTAACTTGTGATCCAACCAGGCAAAAACTTCATAGGACTCACACTGTAAAATCACTAAAATCCTTCAATTTGTCTGCTTCTATTATTATGTGAAGTGCTCACAAGCAGGCAACTGTCTTTGCAAAGAGCTTTAGAAAACATCATATTGCATTAATTACTAGATCTCATGTCTGGCATGCAAGAAACCATTATAGCTTCATTCCAGCAGGAGACCTATGTGTTATCAACAGTCTATTCAGTTACAGTGAACCTGAAAGACAGTGATCGTCTTCTATTCCTACTGAGCCTAAGACAGTGGATCTGTCTCTTCAAACTACCTAACATAAGGCAGTATTCAGCACATTGGTGTTTGTATCAACAGTATCTACGGCACAATAAGTAATTGCTCATTAGTTTGTGTACTGCGGAAGGATGTCCTCATCTCAGTCATAGTTGTATTTACTCTGAATTTGTACACATTCTCCTTCATACTGGAAAGAAAGTCTGCCTTTCTTTAGCTTTTATAGAAGAATTAATGCAGTATGATATTTTCCAAAGTTCTTGGCAAAGAGGACATTCTGCTAGTGAATAGTTCACATGATAATGGAAGCGGACAAATCTAAAGATTTTAATGATTGTACAGATAGCAGTGACTGCTATGAAATTTTAGTTTGCTTGGAGCACAAGATGCATCTCTATAAATTACTGTCTGTTGCAGGAAAATGTGTTCATCTTTTTTACAGAAGTGGTGTTAGCCTACTGATGTATTTGAAGACCTGTTTACAGTGCAATCTGGAGGAGTCAAACAATGGACACAGCAACGCAGTATGCAAGATCATCACTTGTGAGTCTGAAATCCACTGATCCACTGTTGTCTGGTTATTCTGGAGACAGAAGCCCTACAATAGCTGCAGTTTTATCACACTGATGTTTTAGATGAGGACATAAAAGAAATCATAGGGTTATCAGGAATATGATTGTGCATACATTTATTTTAGAAGACCTAGTTTTTTGCTGACTTAGCTAAAATCCAGCGTATGCCAAGAGAACATGTTGAGCCAGAGCAGAAGCACTGATTGTAATGTTTTACTGAGTGGATGTACAAAGGTTGAGACTGTGACCTGGTGAAGAGATATGAATTGGTCTTTTTCCAGCAACTGAACTGGCATACCAAAGTGGTAGCCAAACCTGACAGTGTCATTCCAGATCTACCCTGCAGATTATTTTTTACCACTGTTTTGTTCCTTTGAAATCCCACCTGCAAGTTCCGCCCTTCCAAAGAGCTCTCGGCTCCACACCACCCAGGAAGACAGTAAATACAGACTTGATTTTTCTTACTGTGTGATGAAATGTGAGAAATGTAAAGTTGCTCCTTTTTAATTTTCTCTATTTTAGCAAAAGAAAAATTACCTTTTTTTTGTCTCTGCAATCTTCATTCTCCTTTGTCTCTGCTTTGTTCTTGTTGTAGTACAAAAACTTTTCACTTACACGAAGGGATGTTTTGTGATTCAAATCACATATAAAAATCCTTTCTAAAGAAATGTAATGCTTTATATGTCTAATGTATATAGGTATGATAGTACAACTGACAGTATCAATGATGGCTTTCATTTTCAAGGACTGGAAAGTACAGGAAAGTATGGAGTGTGAGGACAGAGGAGGAGCTCTAGCTGAAACTATACAACAGGGGCATGGAGCTGCCTCATCATGCTATGATCACAGCATCACAGGGGTTGGAAGAGACCTCTAAAGGTCACCTAGTCAAACCATCTGCTACAGCAGGTTCCCTACAGTAGATTACACAGGAAAGCATCCAGGTGGGTTACTGCTCAAAGCAGTTTGTCATGTTTTTATGATTTTTCACTGGTACATCATATTAATATGCAGTGCACTGGGAATTAAAGAGTTAATGCTGCAGATTGTGGATTGTCTATATATTTCATGAGTTCTGGTCCCTGAAGGGAAGAATGAACTACAACTGTCAGGAGACTTTGTTTTCCTGTTTCCATTTTCCATTTGGAGGGAAAGATAAAGCAGACTGGGAGTCACAAGACTCACTTTCTTTGCTCCCTGGCTGGTTCACCTACAGCATTAGAGTAAGGACTTCAGTTTTGGAAACTCTCTTTCTCATTTTGTTTATTATCATATAAGACATCTGACTGGAAGAGGAAGGAGAACAAGAAAATCATGATTCTTAGGATTTTACATGCCACTGGTGGTAAAAATGATTATAAAACTGGAAGCAGTGTATGCTATAGCTGTAAAGATTAGCATGAAACAACAGTGATATTAGTGAACTGATAAAATAGCAAAATGTTCCTTAGGTTTGTGTTGATCTTCCAGTTCTGATCTCCTGTTTCTGCTCAGTCTGTTCAGTGGGAAAAAGTTGATTACTGTCAACTCTCAGCCCCCTCACCCCCTATTCATTTTCTTCACGATTTTCTTTTTGTGTATGTAAATGACCAGAATAGCTTTTCCATGTTGGGATTGACTTTCCAATTTCCAAATAAAAAAGAATAAGAGCTCATCTGCTTTCATGCTTAACTGGTCATAATTTCCAGCTGTAATATCCAATACTCATTTCCAATAGCTCATTTGAGCTAGCAATACAAACATGAAAAAGTTTTTACTAATTAGTTTTTGAAAAGCCGTAAGGATAACCTAGAACTTCTTTTTCCTAATTTTTCTTACGGTATCATAGAATTCTTAGAGGGAAGGGACCTCTGCAATCAATCTAGTCCAACTACCCTGCAATGAACGGGGACATCCACATCTAGACCAGGTTGCCCAGGGCCTTATGTAACCTCACCTTGAAAGTCTCCAGGGACATTGTGTCAACCACACTGGGTAACCTGTTCCGGTTCCTCACCACTCTCACTGTAAAATATTTTTTCCTTACGTGTAACCTAAATCTATGCTCCCTGAGCTTGAAGTCATTTCCCCTAGTTCAGTTGCCACAGACCCTGTTAGAGTGTCTGTTCCCTTCATTCTTGCAGCTCCAGTTAGATACTGAAAGGATGCTATCAGGCCACCTGGCAGCCTTCTCTTCTCCTGGCTGAACAGCCCCAGCTCTCTCAGCTTGTCCTCATAGGAGAGGTGTTCCATTCCATGGATCATTTCTGTGGTCCTCCTCTGGATGTGCTTGAACAGGTCTATATCTCTTCTGTACAGAGGATCCACATTTGGATGCAGTACTCCATGTGACTTGCAGTTTGGCCTAATGGAGGCTCATTTTATGAAATGTTTCCTTAAAAAAGTAAGCGTTTTAGCCATTAGAAGTTCCTCATTGCTGTAATGGCCAGATCCAATAGGCTGGGCTGATGAAGTACATAGATATGCTGTTGTTATCAAGATCATGTTATTTAGATGTCATCTAGCAATTTCATTCTAAATAAAGGCTTGAAATTTGAGGGAAAAAAAGGAAAGAGGGAAGAAAGTTGGTGACACAAATATGTACCTTTCACAACAGGAATGGATTTTCTTTAATGTTTGTTAAGTGCTTGTTAACATTAAGGTATAACCAAATTACAGAATTATAGAATCATAGAACATCTTGAGCTGAAAAGAACTCACAAGAATTGTTGAATCCAAGTCCCTGCTCCACACAGGACTATACAAAATTCAAACCCAACGTCTGAGAGCACTGTCCAAACACTCCTTGAACTTGAGCAGTGAGACGTGCCCACTGCCCTGGGGAGCCTGTTCTGTGCCCAGTGCTCCCTAGCGAAGAACCCTTTCCTAACCTCCAACCTGACCCCCCTGACACAGCTCCCTGCTGTTTCCTTGGGCCCTATTGCTGTCATAGGGAGCAGAGCTCAGCGCTGTACTCTGCTCCCTGTGAGGAGTGACTCAAAACTGATGAAATTTGGGAAACTGCCGTCTTGTCCAGCACATCAGTACCAATCTTTTCAGCTTGATTCTCACTTGAACTTTCTGTGAAACATGCAGCAAATTACTTTATCTTGGTTAAGTAATGAGATTGGCTTACCACCATGCTGTAAAGATCAAATCACGTACAGTATTATGAGGGCTAGTTTGAAATTTTTTTGGTGGAACTCGATATTTGCTAATTTTAGTTTTGCAGTACTAACAGTTTCAATTTAGAACTCTTCTTTTAGAGTCTTAGTTACTTAGATGCATTATGTATGTGATTAGAGTGTGAATAGTTATTGAAAAACTCCAAAAATAAGAATTATTATTTTTCAGCCTAGATGTGTCAGGAAACGATGAACGTTTGAGTTTGTATGGCAAATTATGAGCTACAGCACAAGAGAATGCAATTGTGCAGTGTGGAACACTATAAATCTTGATTCACAAAACAATCTCCAGCTTTGTTGGCCATACTCACATAAAAGAAGAGACTAAAGGTGGTAGACCACACCTGATTTAGAAAAAGAAAAGAAAGAAAGCTAACTCTTCTGATGTGGCTGACAAAAGTTACTACCACTCCAGAACCCTTTGGAAATGAACATTGTCAGTATTATGCAGAAAAGAATACTATGCAATAGTACCTTTCTGCACAGAAGGACATGAACAAAAGATGAAGTGGAAATCACTCTGGCGAGCTGATATAGTTTCTGATGTAAGTAATAGAAAAGACAGCTTTTGTTTATACCACAGTGTATTACTGCTATCAGAATACAAATATATAACTGTAAATAACTGCAATAAGAGAGAATGTATTTACTTGTCATTATAGGCATGCTGCTAAGAAATCTTTTTTTTCTGTGATGGATAAATTATTTTGAAAACTCTGTGGCTGATTGCAAATACTGCAGAACAGAAATGCACAAAAGCTGACAAATTTTAGGATAATGTTTCATTCATACTAGTTACAATATACTTTTCAAATCACATTGTCAGTGTGTAGTGGGGACATGTTTACTCAGTGTAATTCTGTTGTCAAAAGACTACCTGCTTTCAGATGTAGAGAGTGTATTAGGTGTCAGCTTGTCAAGCATGACCACCAGTAGGGTAGTGAATTGCTTAACTGACAGCCTTACTCACTGAACAGTTAAATACTGAAATGTCTGAAATACGAGAACTCTCTTAAACCCTTTTAAACAGAGGGCAGTCTACAGCAGATTCAACTTTAGTGTTCAGTGTTAGTCACATTTTAAGATATCAGTGCTCCTTTAATTTTGTTAAATGCTATGCTAGTTCATTCTCCTTATTTGAATCAGATGTCTGGGCATGTATGCACCTGTGCTATCAGTTGTGGACGGAATTGTAGAGGCACACATTCAGGACCTCCTGTTTATCTTTGGAGAGGCAGAGGCTTAAGAAAATCTATGCAATTATCAAGATTGAAATGCCGCCACAATGAATGCATTCTTTCTCACATTTGTTTCTTAACAAAGTTGGATTGGTTTTACTTGCAGCACTAAGCAGCTCTCAGTGTTCACAGCTACTTTTGGAACAATAAAACTGAACATCTTGCTTTTAACATTCAAAGCCATGATCACAAGAGCGGACCCGCATGTAACAGTGGTGTGAGTATCCAAAGGAAGAAAATGAGTTTGCCAGCTGGGAACAAAGTGGGGATTAGATAGAAGAGGATCTACAATAGGATTTATGTGAAAACATTTCATTAATGCTTTAATCTACATCGATTTCTAGTATCTCCAAACTAAAGTTTAAGCCTTATCACTTCTTTTAAAATGCATTTTCCTAGGCTGTTAAGCTGAGTGTGATTTGTGATAATACAGCAACTAGATCTTGGCCTGATCTCTAGTAAATGTCACATTTATTTGTGGAATTGTGAACGCAGATACCCAAAAGCTTCCTTGTTGGATGGATTTGATTGTTCTTCTGATCTTGTTTATGCTGGTGTAAATCTGGAAAGACCTCATTTACAGCCAGAGTCAATGGTATTTCAGTGATGCAAACCTTCTAAGACGAACTACAGCATCAGTCACATCTGGTAGGAGAGCCTTTCCCTCACTGAATCTCCAAATTTTTGTAGACTGGCACGAACAGTTGTCAGCCACCCTTCGTCTGCCCTCTCCCAAGATAGGCAGGGAACCAACACCATCATCAGGTATGCTGATTGTCTGAGTCTAGATGATCCAGATGGGTGCAATATAGATAGATGTACATGACTGCAGATGGATGCATAGTCAGGATAATACTGCAGACTTCGCCTACAACCAATTGAAATATCTGGCCAGTTTCCATGTATGTAACAGGAGGACTTGAGGGAGTAACTTGTTTAGAAAACTGTGGTATTTTAAAGAATTGGAGGCTATAGGAAATTAGTTTGCTCTTATGTTTGGCTGAGGCAAGGACTGATAATCTCAGATGAGATGGAAAGAACTCTAGGGACTTTGGAAGAGGAAATTGTATTTCTAGTATTACCTGCAGAGCTTAGCAGACTTGCAGAACAAAGTGGAGTGGCAGCTTCAGTCTAAATAAATGCTGACTAAACAGACTTTTTATGCATTAATAATGCTGCTATGGTCTTCAATGGAAGCTGAAGAAAACAATTTTTGGTCTTCAGATAAGTTATTTCTGCAATTTGCTAGTAAATATTACAGAGCTTCCCATCTTTTGCTAACATCTTTGCTGGTTGAAATACTATGAAGATAAATACAACTATGTTTAAATGAGAAAAATGTATCTTTTTTTAGCTGCAGGGCTCTTGGAATACAAATAGCTCTCAAAGCAGGATAAAAACTCATGCTCAACATACCTTGCAGGCCATAAGGCTCTTCTTCTGTAGGATTGTCTTCACAGCTAAATGCTAGTTCATCTGGAATTAACTTCTCTTTGTGGACTGCTTATATGTTATCACACTGAATTCACAAATCAGCAAAAGCAGACAATTTCAAAGCTTCATTTTAAAACTAAAATGCTGTTTGCTACCTTTATTTGACTTTCCAGAAACCTAGAAGCAGAAACTACCTCAAGGTAACCACACAGCTCCACTCCTGTCAGAGACCAAAGTACACAGTGCTCTGTGTTTCATTAAAAATCTAGTTCCCATATGGACATTTTATTAAGATATACATTGAACTGGCAGCTATATATTAATTCATGCTAATTGTGATTCTCACAAATTGAAGGGCTGGGGAGCAAGGAGAATGCAGAATGGAAGAAAGGGAAAAAGGAAAGCAAAAAAATAACGTGCAAATCATTCTGCGTATTGTCTTATTTGTTCTGTGCTATTCTCCAGAGTAGATGCATCCCAGTTTTTTTTTCCTGGTAAGATATTTGCCTTACCCCTAACAGGCAGTATTTTATTAGTCTTGTTCTCTGAGGTTTGACTCCTGATTCTTACTCTAGCTGACTACTTTGAAATTCAGCTTGTGCTTTTAGGCCCCTGGAAGTCACCTGCTTTATGAACAGCAGATTAAGGCAATTGTTCTGATTCTTGTGTCCATGAATAGGATTCCACACAACAAACTTATCAAGACTGTGATTACAGAGTCTCTCTACTTTTTCTTCAGTCCCAGAAAAGAAAATGAAAGGCACAAGCAGACTGCAGATGTTGATTTACATGTTAAAGAATACAAGTCTAGGGAAAATAGCAAAAAACTGCATCACAGAGAATGGACTCTGTAAAGACAGATTGGTACTTTTGTGATTAAACTGATCCAAAAGGAAGAAATTAAAATTACCTACCTGAGGTGTGCTGTGGTTCTCTATCTTGCCTTTGAAGGGGAGCTGCTGGGGAGTGCCCACCTGCACCTGACCTTGGCTTTGCTGTCTGATTTAAAGAGATACATAACCACAGGATTTGTGTTGTGTCCTTTATGGGGCCCACAGAGAGGTAAGTGGACCTACAGTGAAGAAATCAGTAAGGCAAGAAAGCTTACTGCTGAAAATTTGTTGAAAAGAATACTGCTCTGAAGTTGTCCCCAACTTGATTAACTTCAGAGCTCTAAAATTTAAATCTAGAAAGTCCTCCTTCTTCTTTCCAATGTTATATGGTAATGTAGTGGGTCTATAGTTACTTAAAAAAAAATAAAAATAAAAAAAAATAAAAAAAACAACACTCTTTTGACTCTTTTTTCTGTATGCAGTGTTCAGAAACTTGTTCCTTCTATCTAACATTTACTGCTTCTCTCTCCGTAGAAGGGATAATAACCTCAGTACTGGGAATTTTGAGGACACAGTATTTTTAGAGTCATGAGATTTTGGAAATAAAGAGACCTGTCACTTGTCAAAAATTGTTAAAACATTTTTGTCACCTCATGACTAGATAAAAAGGTCATTTTTTTTTCATACTTAGAAGCACATTATACCTCCTTCAGAGCAGTGTTATCTAATGGATAATTCAGTCCTTAGTAGAGTTACAGATCTACTGGGCAAGCTCTTGTGTATGCGACAATTTCCTCTTTATGTTGCTATTTTTATTGTAAAGATGACTTTTCAAGGTAGAGCAGAGACCTTACGCATTGCCTTCTATATGCACTGGTTATCTTACCAATTATTGGCAGAAAGAGAAGTTTTAGGGATGCAGATTATTTCATTGACATATCTATGGCAAGTGGGCCTTGAAAAAAATCTGTTGAATAAAATAAATGGAAGAAAGCCATTGTTACTGGTGGCAGAGGGAGAGACCTTGGAAATATCTGCCAGTATTGAATATTCTGGTTACAATTGCTTGCTCTTGCCATCCAGAAGGGTGCATGGCGTGCTGTGGTAAAGAGTATTCATAGTACCTAAATTTATGTTATCTAAAATGCAAGTCAGTGAATGAGGCAGGCTCTAAAATTGTCACCTTTGTCCTCTGACTCTACAGTTAAATGTACACTGTGCATTGCCTACAGATTTCCAGTAATCACTTAATGAAATTTTTAATAGAGATCCTACTATGCCTTTTCTCCAATGTAATTATCTCCTATATTTTTCTTCCATTTATTCTCCTGAACCTGGAAAGAAGATATCTCCCTTTCATAGAAACATGCAGAGAACTCAGATGTGCACTCTAAGTACTTGGTACATCTTTATTTTTGCTCTGTATCTGCCTGGCATTTGCAGTAACTAAGAGGAAGAAACTAATATGCTTGTCTTCAGTTTCCTTGCCTTGCAGGGCAGAATATTTGTCTGTCTTTGCTTTATATCCTTCCATGATCTCTGCTTAAATTACATATCCTGTACCTATACTGGATGGTGTGGAAGTTAGGATACAGTATTTCCAGTTCTTCCTGCAAATGTTGGTGATGCTTCTTCATGCTGAAAGCTTTCCAACAAGAAGCAAAAGGCAATTACATATTTCAAAATTCAGTCACTCGGTTCCTTATTATTCCTAACACACTGATATAAATATGGTTCATCTAAAAGAAATGGCCTGTGGACCCCTGTTTTCCCATTAAGTCAAACTAAAAAGAGCCAATCAGCTATGGCCCATTGCTGCTCCACCCTGATGACACTTGTGATGGGATGTGGGAGTGGAACTCTGTCTTCAGTTATTCTGTCCCATTTGGTGTAAGATGAGACCAAGAGACATAAGCTGCACTCCAGCTGTGACTAAGGAATTGTGCATGTTTCCTCACAAAGATAACATTGTAAAGATGCAACCTTCTCTCTCCTTGCCACCTTCCAAGCAGAAAGCAGTGTCTGATATTTGCTGTTGTGCGCCCAGAGTATAAACTCAGTCTGGATCTATATGAATGGGAAGAAATCAGAGGCTGTGTTTTATTGCACACTGTGCTGGTTGTTCTACTGATATCTCATCCCTCTTTTGTGTCTTGGAAGCTCTGGGGAGTAGAAGTCAGTTATTAACTTCATGTTTGGACTGAGCTCACACACTAGAGCTCTGGTCTTTTATTGCAGACCTACACACATACTACAGTGATATAAATCTAATAAAGATGTAGTCAGCAGTGGCCAAACTCTACTCAAGCCTTCATATCCAGACAATCAGCTTCAGAGCTGCGCTGTGGTTCTTCATAGTCCTTTTATTTAGCTGTTCCAGGATGTTTTGACTGATTTATCTTGTGACAATTTTCAGTACTCTTTTCACAGAAGTAAAGAAAAATAGAGTGTAGCAATCAAACCAAAAGATGAAACTGGGAACACTGTGGCATATTTATTATCAGAATATGAAAATGACATGAAAAAGTAAACCAAAACATCTCCAAAATTCAAGATACTTTTCTTTCCAGGTACATTTGGTAGCTCCACCTGCTACTCTGAGCATTTCTGCAAATGAAGATCTCTTTTCTGTCAGTTTCTAAGTTTATGACATTTTATTTTCCATGTACGGTTCTGACTCACAGAATCACAGCATGGCTGAGGCTGGAAGGGACCATGAGGTCCAATGCCCCTACTCAATTCTCATGTCCAGGCAGCTTTTGCAGACCAAAGGGAAGATTCCACAACCACTCTGAGCATCCTGTGTCACTGTTCCCTTACCTGCACAGCACAGAAGTACTTAATGGTGTTTAGATTAAACCTGTGTTCCAGTTTGTGCCCACTGTCTCTTTTCCTGTCACTGGGCTGTAGTGAAAAGAGCCTGGTTCTGTCTTCTTTGCGTCCTTCCTTAAGGTATTTATAGGCATGGATGAAATCCCCCTAAGCCTTCTCTTCTACAGGCTGAACAGTCTCTAACAGTCCTAGTCTGTCTTTGTAAAATTTGAATTAAAATGGTTCATAACTATCAGAGAAGAGGGTTAAATCAAAATGTATTGTTTCAGTCATGCTAAAAAAAAAAAAAAAAAAAAAAAAA
>VXAB01006871.1:7290-66129 GCA_013399175.1 Odontophorus gujanensis | reverse complement strand
AAAAAAAAAAAAAAAACGAGAGAGAAATTCTTGCAAAATGTTTGCTGAGAAATGCTAGCACTGCAATGTTTTGGCAGAGGAACTTGAAATTAGGCAAGTGGGTTGCCTTGGTGACAGGAATGTGCTTTTTCATCTCTATGAAAAACTGCCTAAATTTGGCCAAGTTATAAGCCTTTGAAAGATCTCTTATTCACATATTCAGCAGAGACTTGTTAAAGTTTTGCAGCCAGTTCTCCAAAGACTCCATCTGTGCTGAACACACGCGCTGCTGGACCGACAGCAGCTGAAGAGGGCTTCACCCGCAGTCACAGCTCCCACGGGTGCTGGGTCACAATGCTGCTGAGCTTTCTGACTGCCATTTGGGAAGCAGACTGCAGTGAGGAGGCTGAGATTTGCTGACTAACAAGGCTGGATACAGAATTCAAAACTGGAGGATGGGGAAGAAGAGAAGATCACCTTGGGTGCAGCATGAGATGATGTATAGAACGGAAGTGGAAGAGCATGTAGCACTGCAGGTGAATCCTGCATCTGCTGACTCTGAGCACAACAGTCCTCCAGTCACTTAATGTTGCAGAAGAGCTGTGAAATGGTTGAGTTGTGCACAAAGTAAACAAATAAGTGTATCTTCAGAGTGGTGGCATGAATAATGTAGAGTAAATAAGGCAAGTGCTACAGTGAATTAAGAGAATCATGCATGAGTAATGAATAACTGTCATTCATTGAAGTCAGTCACCCTGTGCACAGAATGAAACTGAAGTCCCGTGGAAAAATAGCATGGTAATTAAATTGAAGACTGTGTGTGAGCACAGGGGGGCAGAATTTATGCTCTGAAACTTCAATACAGAGCTAATTTAGGAAGGTTAACTTCACATCCTTAAAAACAGGGGTTTTGGGGATAGTATAAATGAAAGGTATAATGAAGCAACAGTTTCCTTCCATCCCTCAGCAGAAAATAACCAGCCAGGAAGAAAATCTGAATACAGAAAACAGAAGCCTTCACAAAGTTCTCTTTTCTCTATGCATCTCTGCAGCATGTCCTAAATGCTATTGACCTGCGGATGTTTGGAAAGAGAGGAGGTGGTTCCCACCTCTGTGGACTCTTCTCACCAAAATGCCTCGCTGAAAACTCATTGAGGAAAGCAGGCTTCAGCCCAAGTGCCTTTGCTGAATACAACTGCAGTAGTATAGCAAAAGGAAAAAGGCAGCCTTTTAAGCGCACACGTCCAAACCACTGAATTTTTAAATACATCCTTAGGAAACTTGTAAAACATGGATTATTGGCCTGACAGGCTAAACTATTAGACTCAGATATGTAAACACATCACCAAGGTTAGGATAAATTGCTGATTGCTTTTTATTTGCTTGGTTTTAAATAACGAGTAAAGAACTTGAATAATTATAGCAAAAGCACAGCTCTGTTTTGAAAAAAAAAAAAAAAAAAGGAAAAAAAAAAAAAAAAAAAAAACTAGGACATTCTAATGACCTCTTCTAGGGTCACAAAAATGCAAAGGAAAAAAATAAATAAATAATTAAGAAAACATTTATGTCAGTGTTGCTCCTGCCAGCTTCTGACTCAACAGCAACACAGGGATATTTCTTGGAGTCAAGGATTTCTTTCCAGTAACACAGTGTTTTGAATTAGTTTATCATAAAATACTGAACGAGTGTCATTAACGTTCACTCTGAGGAAAAGAACAGCTTTTATAGTGGTTCGATTTGTTCCTTCGTTCCAAACACTATTTATCACAATGAATGTTTGCTCCACTGAATGTTTGTTCCCGGTAAACAAAAAGCAAATTCTTTTTGGCAAAACCATATGGCTTGAAGAAACAAACTGGAGTCATAAAACCCCAAAAAGGCCAAATGAAACCCCATCAAGCCCCAAACTGAACCTGTTCTTTTTGACTGAAGAAATGAAAAATGAGGTTATTTCAGTTTTCCCTGTAGAAGTTCCTTGGACATCACAAAAGTGATTGTGTTGCCATCTTCCTCGAACTCATTTTAGAGTTAGGTCAGCCCTGTGCTCATCCTGGAGTGAAATTAACCCATTTTCTCCTATCTACCCACACTCCAAAAGAGAAAGAAAAGATCAACTCAAAGAGAAATGAAAGGATGTGGAGATTAAATGCTCATCTGGAAGATCAAGAAAAGTCAATCAGGAAAAAGCAAGAATGGAAACATAAGGCAAAGAGTGACCAAGCAGGACTGTCCCACAGTTGTCACTGCAGTCTGGCTCTCTTACAGGTGTGTATCCTTTGCCACCTGAGTACTGTGTAAAGTTTCTTTGCTTACCGGAATTGAATCATGCGAATATGACAAAAATATCAGACTTTGAAGTAGGTAAGTATTAGCGTAAAACATGCAAGGGGGAGTAAAGCATGTTGTTTTCATAGATCTGTAATTGCATTTTCTACTGTTAAGTCCCTTGAGTGAACTCTGCAGAGTCCTGGCAAGAGAAAACTCAGATGTATGAATGCGGTGAAGGCTTAACAGATTCCAAGGTTTCTGCTTTTGACTGCATTGACTGGAAATGTGAATTGACCTCAGTGAGGTCAGTAGAGCCAGATTTAGCCTCCTCATGCCCTTTTGGAAAGTGATTTGTCAAACTGATAAATTGCTCTCAAAGATGTCTATACTGGGAAGCAGGTTGGCACAAGCCCTGAAATGGGTCTGCTGCTTGCAAAGATGTCACTCAGTCTCTCCTTTGATGCTGAGACAGCATTCCTCTGTTTCCATAGGGTTTTACCTGCCGAGGCCATGAACAGGGGGAGTTGGTAAGTAGAAATAAAAGAGAGAAGTACTGCATTCCTGCATGCATGTTCTCCAGTATCTTGCCAACATTTCTCTTGGGGAAACTCAAACAGTATGTATGGTCTCCAGCTGGATGTGAAATAAAGCTGTACAATATTCTTCAAATTATTACCCTCCCCCTTCCTTAAAAGTCAAACTGAACACTACATTCAAGGAGAGATTTGCTGTTTAACAATAGTATTCACAAATGATAACGTAATAGCATTCTTCAGCAGTGCAGCAAAGGCCCTGGAAACGATATCACTTGTGGTGCTTTATGGAGAAGGAATGGTGTGAAGCCTCCCAGGGTCTGACTGCCAAGTCACATTTTATGGTGTAGTCTCTCCCCTCCTTGTAACAATAAATGTTAATAACTTCAGGGAAATGCCTGACTCTGCTTCCTTCTTTCCCCTGTGGTACAAGATGAACTGTCCTGGGATTCTTTCTGCTTATAAGAACATTTTTTTAATTTAGTCAGCAAAATATGACTATGCTTTGTATTAAAACTGCCTTGAGTGACCATATTCATCATCAACAGAAAATAAATAGAAGTTACTTGAAAAGAAAAAGCTCTTATATGCGTAGAGTATTGGGTACTTCTTAAACAAAACTGGGGGGGTGAGGAGGCATCTTCATTATTTTTCCCCACAGGTATTTACATGCACCTTTAATCATAGGCTATAAAACAAAATAGACTTTGATAGTAGAGATAACTCAACAGAATCTCTATGGGGTCCCCACGGAGATTTGGACGTTGGTAATTTCAGCCCAAAACCTTGTTTTATGAGGTCACACAGAAATGGAAAAGACATTTAGCAAATTTAAAAGGGAAGAATGGTCTCAGTGTTTCAATTGAAGGGAACCTGAAGTCACATTTTAAGCTTCTCTCCTTCGTGTTATGAATTAATTTCTGAGACTGCTGTTCTTGTGAACAATATGTAAAGTAAATTTGCATAAATACTTTGCAAAGATGAAGAGTCAATAATGATTATCCTGTAGAAATAAATTTACTTTTGTCAGTGAAAAGCAATAGATACTAACTTAAAACAGACTTTTCATCTTTCTCATCTTGCCCAGCAGTTCTTAAACACTGTAGGGATGTTTTCAGAAAATAAAATGTTCAGCATCAATGAACTGTCTGTATCTCTTGCAGAATATCCTAGACCATAATAATTATTGCTTGATCTTAATGTACCTACTGTATATACTTCTGACAAGAAATACCTCCTTTTCTTTACATTAACTTCTATTCCTTTGAAAAGTTTGGCTTGGCTTTCTCATTTGTACAAATACACACATACGCATATTACATACGCAGGCAGAGAAACAATGTCTGCCATATCGTGCCCATTTCCTGTAGTAATTTAATTGGATTACTTGCAAGTCTCATACCAGAAATGAATAACAATATTGATAAAAGCAATCAAAACTTGACTCGAGGTTCAATTTCCTGGCTATTTCCCAAGATTACTGCCTCTCTTAGGTGCGCACGTAGGGATTAATTCAACAGATAAACTCAAGAACACTGCTCTGTGTTAGAAGGATTCAAAACTCAATTAATTTGAAAAACATTCCTGAACATTAATGAAATATTTCCTATTAATGGAAAGCAGAAGTTCAGTTGATGGCACCAGAGAGTATAATCTTCCTAGTGTGGATCAAGTTACATCCCTTGCTGGTTTTCAGAAAGCTTGTAATTAAACTGAGATATAAAAAGGGTGGGAGGGGTTGCTGTTGTTTCATGGAGTTTTTTTTGATACTACTGCTATTCAGACCTTGAGTGGTAATAGCATAGATATTATATTCAAAGAAATTCTACTTTATAAATATAATCAAATTTGCAGTCTTCTCAGTGCTTGAAGACATTCATTATTTAGAATTTTTTTCAACAATCTCTTCAGCACTGAACTAAAATTCCTCTTTATGAATGTTGCAAAGTCTAGGGGGGAAAAAAAATTTCTTTTACCTCCATATTTTTCAATCTTATATTTTGTTTTTGATCAACTGGGAAAAAAAGCAATAGGGAATATGTAGTACTCCAGTATTTGGCATAATTCAGTGATAACTGGTAGAGTATTATTTGTAGAATATTCTGAAGAAAATTACAATGTGAAGACTCCATTTCATATTCACATTTTCATACACATATATAGAACCTAACGCAAGCCTTGCATCCATGTAACCTCTTTAAGTCATTAGGAAATGAGTTTATAGACCATAGTTCACAGCTGCTTCAGTGGTACCTATAATAATAAATAAACAAAGGCCTTACATTTCTACCACTGTTAGAGGTGAAAGGCCAGAGTTCGGTCCATTAAGCTGTCCAAATCACAGTTATCACTCAACTTTCAGTTTTGGATGAATAGCCTTGGGAAAATGCTCCTTCCTCGGGCAAGTAATAGGAGAAAGAAAATCTTTTTATTTTTTTGTTCTCCCCAGCAAAAGGAAAAAAATAAGACAATGTGGAACAAAAGCAAGGAAAACCAGATAAAGAGAACTCCATTGTAAGGCTTAGGGAATAAGTTTTGTTCCCTTTTCATTAATAGGCCCAGTTGTCTTTATTCACAGCAAGATGTGTAGAAAGTGTTTCTTAATAATGATGTATAGTAAAACTCAATCTCTCTTTTAGAGGACCAAAGAATGCAAAGAATGTAAAGTCAGAATGGAGGTAAATCCACTGACTTCAATGGGGCTGCAAGAGATGAATTTGTTTTACCAGGATTACTCACATGAATGACATGAAAAGAAATAATTAATACAGGAAAAACGTCTGGAAACGTGATTTGTTATTTAAATTTAAAGTGAATCTCACTGAATATTCCCAACAAACTTAAGTAAAGAAGTTGCAAAAAATGTCCAGAATAAACAGCAGAAATAATAGAAAAATAGTAAGTACTTCGGATAAGTAAATCACTGTTATTATTGCATGAATATAAAATCAATAGAATCCTGCCAGAATTCATGGAGTTTTCCCAGTGTGCCTGAAAGCAGACCTGGAGCCTTAGCATCAATACAAAAAGCCACACATGCAAATAACTATGTTAATAAGTTATTTCATTCCTGATAATCAATGTTCAACAATTCTATTAAATAAGATTAATCTTAACTTTATAGAATAAAACTATGAATTTAAGTAAACATACAGGATTTTTTGTTTCCTTGGCTGACTTCACTTCTCACTGACATTTCCAGTTCTAAATCAACACAGAGTTGGTGAACTCCTTGCCATATGACTGTTCTGCCATATGGTACAACACAGTATGGGGTTCATAGTGAAAAAAAAAAATGTATTTTTTACTTCCTTTATACTGCAAATATATCTAGAACATTTTAATTCTTTAAGTGATGTAATAAGTCTTGAAAGTGAGGGAAAATGGAGCTGACTGTAACTAGGGAAATGGGAGATATTTGGAGGTCAGTATTGTTTTCACTATTAATTCCAGACCCACACATTTCCTAATTACAGTGACAGGTTCTGCAGGGACCTTCACTGCAAAAGCTGCTTTCTGGGGGAATTGATTCTAGGAGCTTGAATGCTGGATGGATGCAGTATTGGTATATGCACTTCTTAGAAACACTTTCTTCAGCTGTACGTTTCCTAATGCCTATCTGCTGTCTTTCATGAAAGATGGCCTTTTGTGGGAACTCTTGAAGGATGTCACTGACATCTTTTAAGACAAACTCATATATCTATTTGGACTTCATTAGTTTGGCTGTGATAGTGCCCAAAGATTTTGAGTACTGACTAACAGGAGTTGGTCTTAAAGACTTCTCTTACTCTGGAAACAACAAACAAAAAAATATATTTGCAAAATTTAGGCTGGTACAGTCTGACATTACTTGGTTTCTCCTTTAGTGAAAAGTTGGTTCTCCTTTCATGCAAACACTTTTATCTGACAGCCCTGTTGTGAAACTGATGAACTCTATAGTTGTAACTGCATGACTTAGTTGTATACTGTTGGATGCATTGGGAAGACAAAGTTTTTACAAGAGCACGCTCACTGGGGCACTGAGCATAACTGATGACACTGACAGCTTATGCAACATAAGTTACTGTCAAATGGTTAGGTCAGCAGTTCCCATACTAAAACAAAATATCATCTGCATAATGTATCTGAACTATAAAAGAAAGCATGTCTCAAGACTGTGTTGTACTATAAAAAGTGTTACTAATAAAAAGCTCTTTGGAGGGCTCTAATACTTCCATCCCATTGTATTGTAGTTTCACAATTCTACAGCTCTGGAGTGACAGGGGACATGCGGTTTTCAGCTATTTATTGTATTAAAGAGTAGGAAGCAAACTCTGAAACCCACCATTTTGTTTTTTCACTGTTAAGTAGCAGACTGTAAAGATTACTCCAGCACAACAGCGAAAAAAAAGACTTCCAGATAGTCAAAGGTACTTCTTAGCTAGAAGCTCTTCCTCTGACTAAGTAAAACTACTGGATGGCAAAGTCAAACTTCCACACTGATATTTTTACTCCTTGATTTTACAAACTTTTCCGAGAGGAGAAAGAGGTGAATTGCAATTTAAGGCTCAAACACAAGGTATGAAAAACACCTGGGGGCAGAGCAGTAGCTGACCCCTGAGAAGTGGCTGAGTTACAGCTACAGCTCAGCATCCTGCTTAGCAGCAGGTCCCTGGAGGAGCAAAGTCCCACATCATCTTCTTGTAGATGTATGATTGTTTAATGTCTTGCTGCTCAATTCCGCCACACAGTAGAATTCCTAAGGCACATCAGACCACAAGTAAATGTTACTTGATTCTTTCACATCCTATTATTAATAGATGTGTCAGAAATTGCTGGGATATACACAAATTCTTGATTGCTGTTATTATTTGTGCTTTTCTTTCTCCATAAATTGTGTTTTTGCCTGTGATACTTAGTTACATTCAGATATGCCAAATCTCAGTTACATGACAAATTTACTACTTTTTCTGGTGTACCAGTCAGCCCTTTCGCTGTTCTACTGTAGTCTTAATATGTTTTTTTCAGAGCCCTTGGTAAGGGAGGCAAAAAATAGTAGGAGCCATAAATTCTTTGATCACTTCTGTGCTTTCACAGAACAAATTCTCTTTATATCAAGGACATAAAATCTTTCCAAATGAATGAAAGCATTTGTTTTTAAAATGAACATATCCCCAGGTATCTTTTTACCAGCTTTAATTCCATTGTAAGGCTACTCATTGAATAAACCAATAAAATAGTCAGTCAGAAATGTAATGCTGAATACTGACAAGCAGTATTTTTATTTTGCATGTGGCATTATGTGCACGTATTCCTCTAAGGACTTATGTGATCTTAAAATGGGGAAGCCTACAGAAGGCCCTATTGCTTTCAAGAGGAGCATTAAGAAAGTTACTATCAAGTATGAATATAATTAGAGGACTACAGTCCCAAGTCTGAATTTCATTGAAGAAATAAAAAAATCTCACTAGTGCTTAGGAAATGCTGTTCCAATACTATCAAAGCAAAATTTGACTTTCACTTTCTCATAGGAGGTTTTGGACTCAAGAGTTTGCTCTTCCCTGCTTGTGAAGATTGAATGTTATCGGTATGTATGTAAACCTCTGTCCTGTCTCTTCCTGGAGCTTATCCCAAACCTGATAAGAAAGGAAAACTTTCAGCAATCTAAGTGGCTTTTGGAACTACTTCAGGGCTCTTAATGATTGAAATAATTTTCCCCATCACAGGTCATGTGATAGCTCTAGAGAGTTCCTTAACAGACTACATGTTTGTTTACAAAAATTGTGTAGAAAAAAAATATATATATATTTCTGTTCCTATAAGGAGAAAGAAGTTTTTCATCTGAGATGGAAGATCTATGAGGACTTAGAATCATCTGTCTTCTTAGGAACTAAAATAATAGCGATAACCTATTGTTATAAACACTTCCCCTTAGTAAGACAGGATACATTTATACTGTGAAATAAGTTTTCCGTGTGGTCTGACTTTCAATGGGAGGAGTGTTAAACTCAGACGTGTTCTTGCTGTCCTCAGTAGTGCAGAATGGTTGCTGGTACTTGGTAATTGCTAGTTTATGGAATGTCAGCAAGAATGACAGTTTTCTGATCACCTGGAGCCAACTGAGTCAGAGGGAGTGCGAAATTGGGAACTGTGGTATTGCCAGGTAGGTTTTGAGTTATAACAAATGCTCTAACAGTGGAAGTCTTTGTAGAAAGCATGCCAGAAAACAGCATTAAGTTCACTGGACATCTTGTTTACAAATAATTTGGTGGATTCTAGTAGTGCCTAATGATGTAGATACAGAGTGAAGGGAGCTTGTTACAGAAGGAAGCTAGAACAAATGTTTTTTCTGCAATGCTTGATGTTGGAAATGATAATAAGTGCATGGTGACTCATGCTAATACTTTCCATTGTTATGTTACATAAAAATAAAATAGCAAATATTTGTATCAAACTTACATTGAGTCCAGCAAACTCATTCTAGCTTGTTAAAAATCAGGATATTAATCATGGTTAACCAACCCATTCTACTAAACAAACTTTTTTACTGACTGTTTTCATTTACAATTGACTTTGCTATTGATTCTAATGCAATTATGGAAAACATGAAAATAGAGGAGATCTGGCAGAGATAAAAATAGTACTTTTACATTGCTGTGAGAGGGGAAAAAATGCATTTAGATTACTTCTGATAGATCTGGGGTGCTTCTGTAGGATTTGTCACTGTGAAAACTGCCAGATATTTCCATTTTAAGGCTGACAGTAAAGGTGAGAAGCCGAGAGCTGTTATCAGGAGAGGAAGAGCTCACACAACCTCTTCATAAACTGAATCATCAGAAAACTGCTGTGCATCTCACTGAATAATAATGAAGCTTTTAACGACACTCATCTGACACTCTTAGATGCCTTATGAAATATACACAGCCTTACAGACGTGCTCAGGACAATTGGGAGTACATTATTCCATCTTTGCCTCACTTGATGCAAATGCTAGCAATAAAAGAGATGCCTTGCTTCTCTTCAGATGCATTTATTCTATTCAGGACTATTTCTGTCTACAAAGAAGTCTTAATAATGACCGCATCTTCATTCTCTGTTACCCTGATTAGCCTATAGCAATGCAGATAACTGAAAATTTAACATGGAAAAAGCAGTCTGTTTGCTTTAATACTCAGCTTTGCAGATAACTCCAACTCATTGACAAGACTGAGTGGAAAAGCCGAGAACCAAAGGAATGCCTTGGTCTGAGCTGCACCTCACAAGAAAAACACAGTGGACATTTTGGAGAGGTTTAGGATATGAGTAGGAAAAACAAAAACGAAATAAAAAAACAAACAAACAAACAAAAAAAAACAAACAAAAAACAGCTCAAAGGGAACAGGGAAAAGGCAGGGCTTCATGCTTCATTCCCTCCACTTTCAGGCTTAAACCATGTAAGCTCTGCTATAGCATCTCAATGACAGTGTACACCACGCAATTCCTTCCCAGAGAACACTACAACCAGGGGCAAGATGAGTCATTGCTAAGTAAAATATTAGCTTAAACCTAACTGGTATAATCTGAGCTGGAAAAAATAATATGTCCTGCCCTCGGTAGTTGTCATGGTTTTGTGGTTATTGTTGTGTTGTTGATATTCCACGTCATGACATCATGTGGTGTAGTGGGAGTTAAAACTCTAGTTGCGTTATGGATATTCCAGGTCGGGAATCGAACGCAGGCCGCGGCGCTGAGAGCGCTGGCTCCTAACCACTAGCCCAAGAGCATTGGCTCTGAAGAGTTAATGCTCTAGCTGTGTGCTGGGTATACCTGACAGAAGCGAGCACGTATACTAAAATTGGATTGATGCAGAGAAGATTAGCATAGCCCCTGCGCAAGGATGACATGCAAATTCGTGAAGCATTCCATATTTTTACTACACTATATGATGTCATGATGTGGAATATCAACAACACAACAAAAACCACAAATGCATGACAGTAGTATAATGCTGGATTGGATGGGCCTTTTCCTGCTGGTTTAATTCTGCTGCATGGTTTTCACCAGGCTGTCCCCATTTCAGTAATAAAAAACATGGCTTGTGTGTATTTAACTTGCTACCATGGAGCATTGCAAATATTTTTTAGAATTCAAAATGTCAATCTAAATTACAAATTAACTGTCACTTGATTACATGAAAATGCCACGTACAAATAACTTTTTTTTCTAACTTTGTACACAACTGCCTGATATATATTTTGTGCTAAAAATGAAAATAATTTTTTATTGCTATCTCAAGTCACTAGGATTTAATCAAATTTACAAACATAGAACTTAAAAATGATACGTAATTAGAAAAGAATAAATCTTCCAATCAGATGATAACTGTAATTTATTATTATTATTATTATTATTATTATTAAAATATTGAATTCCTATATCTACATAGAGTATTTCATTTTCACCACTCAAGTAAACAATAAAATCTATTCTAACAGTAAAACACCCTTGTGCACCTCTGGTGACTTGTGAATGGATAAATATTTAGTTAAACTGGTTCTTACAGAAGTTAAGGGGGAATAAGGATAAACCACTGAAATGCAGACACCTGTCTTGTAAGAGCAGTGCAGAGCTTTTCATAACTAGTAAACAAGTGTGTTCTGCATGTTTCTTGTCCATAGCTTAGGTGATAGAAGTAACCTGCTGTGGAACACAATTTTTCTTTCATAGAAAAGACAATGGGAAATGACTTCAGGAGTGATTCTTTTGTAAAGGAGTTCACTAAGACTCTTCATAGTCTCTTACAGCAGTTCTTTCTTTCTTTTCAACTGCAGCAAGTCCATATGATAGATAAAAACAGCATTTCTTCCTTTTCCTAGATCATGAAACTGGCATATTTCAGCTGTAGGTGAAATTACTTGCCTCTCACAGCTTATTTACTTGAGTGGCTGCACAGACGGAGGATTTCTCTGGGCACATGGCATCTTATTCTTCGCCAGGGATTGTGGTCACGTACCAATTAGTGTGAGCAAGCAGGTGCTGTAAAGATTTCAAAGTACTTGCTAGCTTCAATGAGATTTACTTATATTCACAAGTTTTCTTATAGGACCAAACTCAAGCATTTGAATGTATTTCATTAAAATCCTTCTTTTTTCACAGCTGAAGTACTTAACAAAATTTCTGCTGTGTAAATTTGAAAATAGGATAAGGAACTAATGCCATGCCTCTTACTTGCTCTTTGAGTGAAATTAGCTTATTTTTAGAAAAACTGACTGCCATCCACCAGGCAGCTCTACCTTACAGTTTGTTAATTCTGCTGTAATATTTATCACCTCAGACTATTAGTTAATACAGTGGACACATGCAGTCTGAACCTGTCCAGATAAATAAAAAATGTGTGGTCCCAAGTACTGCATGTTGTTTCTTCATTGCATGAAAGAAATGTGTGTGTACTTTAACATCAGTAGGGCTTTCTGGAGGATTCCACCTGGTTCTGCAAGGTTCTTGACATAAATATGCATCTAATTATGCACAGATTCTCAGCTTTTCAAATGGTATTGAATCTAGGAAGTTGCACTGATGACTGTAAGTGAACTATCTCTTCCAATTTTGTTTCTCTTTTGGCACTTTTTCATTACTGTGGACATAATGAGCTTCTTTGGCTGTAGTGTTTCTTCCTCCTTAAGCATTAAGACTAAACATGTTGGATATCCCTAACAAGACCACAGGAAAAATAAGATAATAAACACTGCTTTTGTTAGGTATTCAATCATGAATTTTCTCACACTGCAGAAATTTCACCCACTCTTGAATTTCATTAACAAAAAAAAAAAAAAAAGAAACACAGAAATTTATCATTAATTGTCCTCCAGTTACAGGAATTAGCTAGTTTGCCTTCTACGAGAAAAGTACTTTTCCCTGCTTATTTTCTTAGTCCAATGTAGCATGTAACAGCACACATTCTCATGGCATCTGTAACACTACTACAGAACTGACTCAATGCCTGTTGATAACTCTCTGTTTTTTATAATTTGCTGCACCAAATAAAGTTCATATGAAGAAATATGCTGTCCTGCAATGATGATTACATTTTTATAAAGAACCTGTAACTTAACAACACACAAAAAGGTAATGAGGGGGTGGAAGTGGTGCAGTGGGGATAGTGTATGCTACTGTGGCTGGAAATGTCTGAAGGGCTGTGGGTATTTGTGGGTTTTTGTCTTCTTTTCTTTGAGAGAGTAGATAGATTCTGTTGGGTTTTGTGTTCAGAAATTTTGAAGCTGTGATTCTGTAGAGGATAGTGAAGTCTCTGGGAAGAAGTGAAATGGTGAAACAAAATGTTGGCAGTTAGGTGGATGAAATTATAAAGAATATCTCACCAGATAATTTAAATTGAATTTGAGTCCTTGTTTTGCATATGTTTTCTTCAAGATCTCTGGCCAGGTTATTCTTTCACCTGCATATGCAGGGATCTTTTATTTAATATTTTTTTAAATTCAATTTAGTCAGTAGAAGAAATGTTTCTGAAAATTTTTTGTTCAGAAGTCCTTTCATGACCTTTAAAACTCATAGAGAAACATAGATAGAATATTAATCCCAGAAATGTTGCAGTAGTCTTTGAATGTGGGGTTTGTTTTATCCAGAATATGACTTTGTTTTTACTGCTGGTGCTTTAAGCTTTCCTCAGAATATAATTGATGTCTTATGCTCTATCTGAACTGGCTGTTCTTACAAGGACATACAGTGTATTTGCTAAAATGGAGTAGCAGTCCAGTATTTTTTTCCATTCGATTGTGTAGATACAGTGAATACGTAGCTGAAGGTTTTTTTGTTGGTGGTGGTGGTTTTTTTTGTTTTTTTTTTAATTCTTTTCTTAGATACTGTCCTTCCATTGAGGCATTTCAGTACTTACAGGGATCTAGAAAATAACTGCTACAGACAGTCAGGGGAAACATGGAGGATGGAAAGTTTCTAGTTGAAAAAATGTCATACATACTATTCAAAGGAAGGGTCTGATAGATCATGTAAGAAACACTCTGCAGGAAAAAATGCACTCCAATAAAAGTACCCCTCAGATCTTGGAAAAACAGTCGTATCTACCTCTACTTGTCCCCAGTGAATCACTTCTTTATTCTGCTCATCAAGGGATAATGAAAGAACAGTTTCTCATTTGGGTCTTGGAATTGCTCCAAATTTAATAGAAGCTCCAACTGGAAATAGTTCAGAATGTCAGCAGAGGAGTACTACCACTCTAAAGTGATTTTTTTTCGTTTGGACTATTCAGTTGTTACCCATTGCTGTGGGAAAACAAAAACAAAATCAAAAAACAAACAAACAAAGAAAAAAAAACAACCCCAAAACAGCCTGATCCTTAAATGGAGGGAATTACAGGAAAAAGGTAAGTGAAAATGACTAACTTTTTAAAAATTAATTTAAAAGGCAGGTAAAAAAAAAGAAAAAACAAGAACTGAGCATGTCATGGACAGTGTATGTTTTCTTGGATGTTCAAACAGTCTTCCAAAAAGAAGTCCTCAGGAGCCCATTATGCTTGCAAGTGAAGAACAACATCTGGATCTTGCTATCTCCCCAGTAAAACTTCTCCTTCAGGATCACTACAGGGATGTGGGGAGAACAGAGATGCAGTCTAACAGGGCCTCCTGAGTAACCTTGGAAACAGTCCGTGAGCCTCTGTTCCTTACAAATCCTTAGTGTACTTGAGCTTGGTGTAGTATATTTCACAGTTTTCTTTAGCTGCTGGAATGACATCTGATTTCTTAATAAAGAAGATGTTTCTAGGCAATAGGTTTGACTCAGGTGAACCTGCAACTTTTTATCAGGATTTCAACCTTGTTTGGGAAGAAACTTAATTACTGCTGAAGCATGTGGAAAAAGTAAGGGTAGTATTTTCGTATGAATCATGAATGCTGGGTCCTGGCCATGACAGTGGCTTTTCTGCTTCAGTCCAGAGCAAACAGGCAGGTCTGTGAAAAGCTCTTCAGCAATATGAAAATACAATGTGCGTAACAGAAAAAGTCCTGCATGGAAGAGTCAATCTTGCTGCTAGGTCAGAAGTAAGTGTTCCTGCATGAAACAGCCCCCTTATTTTCACACAGCACAGTCCATACCAGGGACTCTGTGCTACCAGGAATGCTCACAGTTTTAACCTTCAGTACAAGGGGCTTCATTTTAGAGTATCAATTAGTTCTTGCTGATGATTTCTGTGTTCAGTAGTAAGAGATGACATTTGATATTACAAAAATTAAATAATTCCTTTCTGCATTCAGGTTTGTTACTTTTACAATGAAACTGGAACACCCTTGTTAAAATCCCGCCATCAAACATGAAACTTTATCATGATTACAGCTAGTGCGTGGAATTTGTAACTAACAACACATCACTGAAACAATGAAGTCAAGAAACTGTTTATTAGGATGCAATCTGAACACATTGCAGGGCACGGATAAAGGATTGAAACATAAAAGTAGTCTTGTATTTTTGTTTTAAAATATTCTTATTTAAAAATAAGTTTTTATTTGTTTAAAGGTGTTTTCATGGAAAAAACAGTCTTTTTTTTTTTTTTTACATCATAGTTTCTCTCACTGTACTGATTACGCATGACTTTAAATATTTTGTCTTGAGCTGATTTTAACAGTCTAGTGTTACAATACCAGTATGAAGAGGGGTCTCCATCCGCATTTGATCAAAGCAGAAAATAGACAGAAAATCCAAACAACAACAACAAAAGTTTTCTGCCAGTTTAGGAACTCTAGTTGGGTTAGTTAAAATTTCAAAGCTGGTACAAAAGAGCAGATAGGATTGCCTGCCCAAATATAAAGACAGAAAAAAAGCCTAGCTTTGCTCTCTTTTTAAAATTTCCCTCGACCAAAGTATATGATTACTCTCCCCTCATATCCACAGATTCCTAACATTCAAAGAAAAACTGCACATCTTCAAGTGTCATAAATAGCATGAAAGTTGCCTAAAACAGATCTTTGGTATAAGTACCTATAGCTACACATGAAAGTTTGTCTGCAATATCAGTAGAAGGTGAGTGTACTGACAATAGGCAAACATGAAACTTTTTGAGCACTGAATTACTAAGATTTCTTGCACTCTTCACCTGTGCTCCTACTTGTTAATCCTAATAACAAAACTATGAGGTAAGCACTCAGAGTTAATTACGAATGCTTGCAATTTTACTTCAAGTTTTTGTGCTACTTACTCCTCTTCTCACTGTCCCAAATGCACATGAATCTTGTTCTTCCCTTGATGAAAAGGAAGTACTGGTAACTGTAAGTACTGGTTCAAAAAAGCTTAATTAACAAAAGGAAAATGTCTTGCAGTTTACTATACTATAAAATCTTTTTGTTCTGGGACATTTGTCATGATTTATTGCTTAAATCAGGTGACAGTGGTAAGATTCCCTTGAGCACAAGGTGAAACTTGCAATGGAGTTGTGTTGTCTTATCCTTAAAAAAAAAACAGAGTTTCATTATGGCATGTGGCTGCCTGGATGAAGATAACATTTTTAGAAAAGCTGTGAAAGTGTGAGCACTCTCCTCTGCCACTAGTCTGAAATGACCAACAGGAAAATGCTGTCTGGAGCTATTCCACGTTTTCCATACATGCTCTTTTGTCTTTTTATTATTACATCTATTTTGTCTTTTTATAATTTCTGCCCTAAAAGGTTTTTCATCCCATTTCTTATCCTCTCCTTCAGCTTAGCACACATAATCACTTGTACTCAAGCAGGCAGATATGTCTTAACAATGCCAGTGAACTTCTTGTCTTTGGTGTTTCAGTGCACTGCTTCCCACTGGAAATGTCCACAAGGTTCTCACCTGTGAACACCAGTTATTTCAGCATATTTATGTATGTGGTCACTTACTTGGTACTGCCTAAATACACTGTGCAAAGCAAACAAACAAAACAAGCAAACAAACAAAACACCTGTAAAGTTTCCTCAAATAAGAAAGATTTATTAAGAAATCATTTGAAGAGAGAAAGAAGGAAATAGTGTGTGGCCTTCTTCCTTTGTCAGGAACTGTTGTGTAACGTACTTGGAACTGCAAGACTCAATTTTGACAAAATCTGTCAAAATCTTACCTATTTTCTGTTGGTTCGTGCATGGTACTAGAAAGCATGTATGTTGTGGTTATAATACTTACCTAAACTCTGTAGCATTTACTCTGAAGTAGAAGTTGGGCTCTAATCAAGCCATTTAAAGAAATTATTGAATATGTTTTAGTATATCTGGTGTCCTGTTGGTGTGGGATCACTGTGTTTTCTTTATAGAAAAATATTGTGGTAGCCACTTTCTTTTACTTCTCGGTAAATATAAGTGGTAGAATTGTAATTTCTCTGTTATATGGACAGTGCCTGTGCACAGCAAATGAAAAGCAGAGACCCTCTGTGAGTACATTTTGTCTTCCAAGGTCTATTTGCTCTTTTTTTAAATTTATAAAACAAGCCAGTAATGGGCTGTTGTATTTATCAACACATTAATAATAGTTACAAAAGGCCTTAAATTGTTTAGCAATGAGTTTTCTCACAGAAAGGAAGAGGTTTATTTTCATCACTTTAATTTCGTTTCTAATAAGCTTGTTGTAAGCACTCAAGGAGAAGCAGTGCCATATTGTTCTTCTCACATTATTAGATGCTTCACAGTAGGAAAAATGTAATATTTCTGGGGAAAAAAAAAAAAAAGAGTATTTCAGGACTCATGTTAAAATTTACAAAAGACCTTTGTAGTCACTATCAACTGCAGAGACCTACAGGAGCGACTCTTCTTGTTAGAGGAGAACTAACGGTTTTTCTGATAAATTGCTTTATGATCACAAAGATCTTCAGCTTGTTCCATAGAGTATTGTTCTTTTTTTAGTCACTACAGATGCACTTGCTTGTAACAGTCAATGATATGACACTTTTCAGTATATTAAGAGCTCATGAAACACCACCAGCTGTGCTGTTAGCTTTTTCACCTCAACTGTATCAATAGTGAAATTTCAGTAATGTCAAACAGGGCTTTGCTGAAATTGATTGTTGATTTCAGAGAGAAATACCAAATGCTCTGGAAGCACTTGCCTAATTAATACACAGTGTGTGTATCAGTCTGACTAGAACTTGGAACTCCATAGCACAAACATTTTGTGTTTTGATTTCTTTACTCTCGTATGTTCATGAAGTAAAATAAGGCTTACACAACCTGTGTTGTGTTCAAGACTTAGCTTGAAAAGGCTACTAGAGAGCGGAAAACACACCTTTCTCTTTTAGAAAGCTTATTGTATCTTTTCTTAAAATATTGTGTCAAAACATATGACATCTATCATTGTTACTGATAACAAGCAGAGATTAAGTGGAGTTGTCAGGAAACAAATTACCTGACTTTCCCCCAATAATTAGTAGTTATTCCAGCCAGCCAAATGACTCTGTGCCATTTCACACGGACTCATGCAAAGCTTACTCAAAGACCTATCTTCTTACTCTGCAAAACATGAAATATTCTGGAAGTCATTCTGCTTCTTGCTTTTGTAGCATCATTCGCTACCTTCTTACCTTGGCAGCATAGCACTTCTTCATGAGTGAAATATCTTCTTTCTCATGAAGTAAGGATTGGAACAAGATCCAAATTCTGTGCTCGGGGGTAGTCTGAATAAAAGTATTTGTTCCAGAGGGATGAAATGTTTGAGCCAGGCACTGGGACAGCCTGACAGCAACAGCCCAACAATCCTTTTCTCTCTTTGCAAATAGGATGCTCTGCTATTTCCCTGAGTTCCTTTTGCCTGTTCTCAAACTTGCAGTTAATTGTTGTACTTCCCTTAAGGCGCAGTGTGTGTGTATGTAGCCTGCACACAGTGTCTTTGCACACAGCAATATCCCAACTCCTGTCAAAGCATGACCTAGATCTTGGATGTCTGCCTCTGGGCTCTGACATGCTTGTTCCCCTGAGCCCAGCGTTAAGGGTCGTATTGCTGAAGACAGTGATCTTAGCTTGACCTGACCCAGAAGAACAAGCAGGCTTAACTTCCCTCCCATGCCAGGATTGATTCCTGAAAAATCAAAGGTCTTGTCATTTAGGACTTAAACGGCCAAAGCACTCTGGACTGAATGGTAGTATCACCTGGCCAGAGAACTCTAGTCACATGCCCAAGCTGCTGATGTGTATAACACTTTCAGACAATATTAAAAAGTCAGGTGGTGGGTATTCTGAAAAATTTGCTGAATCCTGATCAAAGTATCTGTTGGTTGCTCCCCAGGAACACTACATTATTCTTGTACAGATTTTTGTTAGCAGCAATATTCTGCAAAAAAGTGCTTAACTAAAAATCCTCATTTTGAGTTGGGATGGAGGGCATTCAAAGACTGGCAAATAAAGACCTGAAAGCATTCTAACATTTCCCACTGCCACTGCAGGCAGTTGGAATTACCTGCACTCAGGTTTTTGCTGAGCTGGGGTTCAGTCTTTTCATCATCTCGTTATAATCATGAAGTATAAAACTACCAGGAGAAGATGTGAGAAATTGAAGGTCTTTCAGTAGCCAAGGGAGAAATGATGAGATTCATGCTAAGCACATGTTTCCACAGCTGTTTGGGACATGGAAATTCTAACATGCTTAGGCTTTTAGAATTCACTGGAGATATTTTAAAAATAAATAAATAGATTTTAAAAAGAGAGAGAGAGAAAAACAATGGAGAAAATATGGAGATTTTCTAAGAACCTGACCTTGTCATCTCCTGATGATATGCTGCAGATAAGTGGGCTCTACCAGAGGTGTCATCTTCTTTGTAAATTACTAATTTGAAGCTTTCTTTCACTCTATCACAGCAAGCAAGGCATGCAATTCATTCTTTTGTTTGGACAGTTGGTCTTCTAATTAAGAAGCAGGTGACTGTTTCTGCACCAAATGGTTCTTTTGTTTATCTTTCTACTCCCTGTGAGGTCAATACATATTGAAATGGGATACATCTGTGCCCAAGTATGAGGGCAAGTAACACCAGAAATGAGGGAACAGTGAAGGAAAATAGAGCAATTAACAAATAAGCTTATCCTTAGTGTCTATAAGATGCAGAGATACAACAAACTGGATCGTACCTCAGTGGCTGAGCTGCTGACCACTACAGTCTGGAAGGCTTTCAGCATTGATCTTATTTGACTTTATGGACATGACCATACATTATTTGTGTATATAAACTTACACCAGAGATCAAAACATATAGAATGAGAGTTCACAAATAATCCGTTCCTACCTTACTGAAGACAGTGCCCATGTTAACTGTAGTACTGAAGGGTATGCTGTGCCCATAGTAACTGCTACACAGGTATGAAGTGATGATATGGGGTATTCTTGTTGGGAAATGATTATGTGATAGGTATATAATGAGATCTCTGGAAATATCTACTGCAAATATGCTGTGGAATAAACATCTATATATATTTTATTTAATTCTAAATTCTCAAAATCCCCTAATGATTGTCATATCACTAGAGGTCAAAGTATGTTTGTATGCAAGGTATTCTTGTTTTAGAGGAAAAGCTGTTGTTCCACAGATACTATTTAACTTGCCTGTGAGCAGCAGAAGGGGTTTGGGCAGTGTAAACCACTTTTCCTTTAGAGAAATGTGTTGTTTGAGCCCTTCAGGGATGAGTTTCGCTGTACCCGCATCCAGGAGATATGAATTCACTAGTGAAAGATGGAAATGCACAGCAGCTTGTGTGCATGCGTGCTGGTACTGCTCTCTGAAGGCATGTTTCTTTCGCGCCGCAATTCAGATATACAAAAAATATCCATTGTGTTATGGTCATAAATCAACACAGATTGTTATTAAAGAGGCATGCCAGGAGGAAAGTTTTCCTCTCATGCTCTGTAATTCATTATTTTCCTTTGTTTGTCATTGTCTTTCACTCCACCATTTGTTTTACACGAATGTTGTTTAATGTCATAATGCTTTCTTCTGACCAGTGTAAGGGTGTTGTCTAGGCAGATATACTGGTTCCAGAATTACTGAGAGTTCACAGGGTGTGTCTTCACAAAACAGTATGAATGAGAACAAAGAGCCCTATGGACTAGCAAGTGAATCACCTCTCACTCCTGACAGTGTGAGTTACAAAAAAACAACACTGTAAGCCCAAATCCAATTTAAAAGTGGTGGAGCAGGAGGAGAAAAACCTGGTGTTTAGGGCAGATGCTGTGGCATGTATGGTCTGTAAAAGTTATTATTCTGCAGAAGCATCTGAACAATGGGGAGTATTAAGAGCAAATGAAGTATCTTGAACTTCGTGCAGGCTCAAGTAAAACACAACATAATCTGAAACTATTTTTTGTGACTTAATTCTATGACTTTTTATTTCTCTTTTGAGGAATATTAACAGACCAGCATTCTGACAGAACAATAGGATAGACGCAGTGTGGACAGATTTTGGATGTTTTTTGTCTGTTGTGTATGTACAAACAAGTATAGTACAAAAGCATTATCTGCCCCAGCTCGGTATGCTAATACAGCAGACAAAGTTTCAGAAACAAAATCCTTCCTTTTGATATGAATTCTAGAAATTCAGATCCAAAAAGAGATTAAAGAAAAAAAATAAACATTGTGCAAATAGATATCTAATTTTGGAATGACAACAGCAAAGTATTAAAAGTGTATCAACTTTAATAAAAATTGAAATAGAGTTGGGAGGAAGTTCTAGCATGAGTTTCTGACTCTCCATGAACACTGGCATTTCCATCTGTTCTCTCATCACTGATCCCTTGCTTATTGTGATCACTTGGCCAGGAAGGCACCAAATGTCGCTTACTGCAGGAGAAATTGACAGATTCCAGACCATCAGGTTTTATTCCACACAGAGGACTTAGCATCTAAGTGTGGGGATGTTCAGGGGTCACTTTCAAATCCCCTACTGATCTCTCCAGTGATCTGTACAGCACAGGAAAAATGGCAACATAAAATTAAGTTATGAGATAGTCATCCGAAACTGCCTGTACCCAAATGGAAATCAGGGGATCTTAATGGTCTTGAAAAGAAGGAATATCTTATTTCCTTTTAGAGGCTTCCAAAGCTGTACATTTCTCCATCTTGTTGGCTTCAGTTCTGCATGGAAAAAGCAGAATGAAGGCTTGCAGTCCTCACTCTCACCTCATCGCTCAAGTGAACGTGGGGATGGAAGAGTCTAGCTTGCAGAAGCAGCAAAAGGGAGCCCTGCATGGCCACAGGTTCTGGATACTACTCTTTATTAACAGTGAATAGCAGGAATCGGAACGTGGGATGAGGATGTTCTCATTAGTAGAGCGAAAGTATGCTATATAGAACACTTGAAAGAAAAAAATAAAACAAGGAATAAGATTAAGAGGCTGAAAGAGAAAGCAGAGAAACCAAGATAAGGATGCAACAGGTGGATTCAGTGAGAAATCAGAGGTAAAATAATCAGTCTTCCTAGGTTTAAATTAAAATACCATGAGTAACCTAAAGCTCAAACCTTTGGTGATAAGCTGCTGAGGTCAGGTTCATATGTTTGCTGTAATTTCTGGTGTGATTTCCTGAAGCGTTATAAACCCACATATATCCTAGGAGTCTGTTTTGCTGGCTGTAGAATCAAAACATTTTCCCATTAAACGTCTTCTTTGAGAGGACTGTTTGGAGAATTTGCTTCTGTCCTTCCCCAGTATGAAATGAAACAAGTCTCCATGCCTCTCATAACAGTTTACTGATGTGATCATTATCTGTTGTTCCTCTAAAACTAGTGATTTCAAAAATGACATTTAGAAGCATTTGAAGTAACTGAACCTACAAAACTGCTAAGGGTACCTGCAAACACTTATCTTCATTTGTCTGTAAGCTAGTCAGGCAAGAAAAAATAATGTTGAGGAATTACAGCTTTTATTAAGACCAAGTGTTGAAGGCAATTTTTAAAACCATGCAAGTTTATAGTGCAAGTGGGTTTGTTAATTCTTAATTTTGATTGCAGTTACTGTGCTACCATATTACAACATCAAGCATTGTTTCATTTCAATAAGCTACTTCAGGAGATAATTGCCGAGATTAGAAATGAGCAGCTAACGCAACGGAAAACACTGTGTTTTTCCTCTGCTTAGTGATTTCCTTTGTACTGCATTTCCTCCAAAATGAACACTCACTCATTTTCCAAACATAGTTTCAGTCAGATATTTGTTGTGCAGATTTTGCCTGGTTTTCTTACTTAGCCATTGCTGCAGACTTGTACTTGTTTTACATCAGCTGAGTTCCTTCATCTGTGAGTTTTCAATAGCTCCACTAAATGTAGCTAAACAGCCATGCAACATCCCAAGTCCTTATGAGCCTGGACAACAGCTTGCCTGCAAATCCAGGTAGTGCAAATGAATTTCAGGGATATGAAGCAAGAAAAACATAGTAGATGGTACTAACTTATCCTTTGAGCTGGTTTTCTGGTTACAGAAATAGTCACTTCAATTAATGTCATAATGCTTTTGATGATTCTTCTGCCCTGTTCTCAGAAGAAAAACAGTTGTTCATTCACCTACTAATCAAACTATCCTGTCCCTTGATTTACATCTTCTGTTCTGTCTTGGCCACCAGCTGTTACCGTCATCAGCTACCTCAGTGCTGTGCATACTGGAAAACCAAGGGAATGCAATTTGGTTTTCAGATAACCACAGAAACTGAATATTATTATTATGAATGTATATGAGTTGGGGTGACTGCACCTTTTTATCCTTCTACTGAGTTGTTTTTTGTTGTTTCTTTATGCTGACCGTCTATTTATGGGCAACAACAGCCTTTGTAACTCTGTAGCTTATTTGCAATGCTTTAAGAATTGAACAGGTTGCTTTATGGACATGACCATTGCATCTATGAAATTAAGGCAAGTCTCAAACAGACTACTACACAGCTAACACAACAGACTATTGGCCTCAGAGCTGTTGGAAGGCAGGAAGTGAGGGATGAACTGGGATGCGAGGGGCACAGCAGCACATGGCAAGAGCAAACGCTTTGAGGTGGAGGTGACTTTCTTATCTCCTTCAGCATGCAGAACGAACTTCGGGAGAGTTATTTACTGGGGACCCCAGTACATTCAGTCCTATGGAGGAGACCCAGAGTCGAGGGCTTCTGTTTATATCCCACCCAAGTCTTGAAGTCCATGCTGAGCTTTCAAGGACAGAGTGCCACCTACTGAGATGCTGCTGCTGAGCAGAACTGTGCAAAGACTGGGAGGCTAGGGCTGATGTAGTAACTAAAGAAGTTAAAAGAGCCTCCTAAGCGCTCTTACATTTGTAGTATTTGAAGGGAGCAGTGCTACATGCACCAGCTGTAACGAAGAAGACATCAACATGTATTAACTGATACTTTCAGAGGAGACAAGCTTGTGCCTGTGATGTCACCTCGTAAAGAAAATCAGTTCTGGTATTTTGCAGTGGATGTATTTACGTATATTAAAAAATAAGCACCAGGTTTTCATGGTGTTGCTGCAGATCCTGCCTTACAGATAATAGGCCATACCATTCAAGCTGCAGTGTGATGGGCTCCTATGCAGAGCAGCCAAAGTGAAGCATAAAAAGGTAGTCATGGCAAAGTGGGTCAGGGGCATCACTGGTCCGGGGGGTAGCTTGCAGTGAGAACATGCATGAGAAGAGGTAAACAGCACTGAATTATTGATTGCTGGGAAAAGCATGAGCTTGTGAAACTCATAAGCTGTGCAATATTGTTCTCAGGAAATCAGAATTTGTCATGGTCTAGTCAGTCTCCTCCATAATTTGAAAGGAAAAGAATGAGCTAAATTTCATTTTAAACAATCTCTTGTGAATTGTTTAACCAAACACTTGTTGTGCTTTGATATTAATGTACAAATGACTAATATTACTGTTTCATATTTGAAAATATTTAATTTCGTTCCTGTAGTAAAGAGACTGAAATTTTCAGAAATGGAATTTACAAGGTATAGCAAAACAAAGTGACTAAATCCAGGCAAAGTTTTTAAAATGAGATAGTGTCTGTCACATACAAAAATGGTTTGCCTGCCTTTCTGTCTCCCTTAGTAGTTTATGTGAGTATAAACACATTTTATTGTACCTTACTTGCAAATATCTAGCACAGTTATACCTACCTTATCTTGCTTCTCTTCTTTGATCATACTTTGAGTATAAGCTCAGCTGTCTGTGCTATTACCTTTTGATTAATTGGTAGAAGATGACTTTTATGACTTGTTTTCATTATATTTGTTGCTATGCAGTGAATCAAAAGAGAGTACATATTTTTATTCAGAATGTGTGGCAGTCAGCAAAGTAGATAAAGATGGAAAGAAGAGAATGAAACAAGGGCCAGCTGATATGTACTGCTGAATACATAATGACATGAAGCTTGAGGAAATTCTTTTAGGATGCGGAGGATTCAGAGGACAGAAATACTAATTAAAGCATCAATCCTTTTTTTTTTATTTTTTCTTTATTTACTCTTGTCAAAATTATCTAACGTATCTTCAGTCCATATATTTGTTTCACTGGTAAATACCAGTTGACTTTTTGGAACCATTGCTGGAAGTGTAGTTTCTTATAGCAGAACACGAAGGCCTTTTAAAGCAGTAACAAGTAGCATGTAGGCACACACTCAGCATTCAGACTGAGGTTAAACATAAATTATAAAGTGCTTAGTTCTGGATCATCTGACATCTCTTGAAGTCTTGAGGGATTTTAGCCATCAGTTATTTTGACAGTGGAATTGGACTGCCTAGAAAACTTTGGCACTACTAAATATTTGCCACTGATATTTGTTAATACTTCTGCATTTTTTTACGTGAGAGGATCCCATGAAAAGCATCCTGTGAAGCATATATAATCAGGGCTGTGTCTCTAACCAGATAGATTTGACCAGTTCTGGAGAAAGTATCCTACAAACAGAAGTCTTTAGATCATTTGCAAAATGACTTTTATTTTACCAATTGCTCTCATTGATCATCAGTATTTGACCAGTAAGTTTATAGAAATGGATTTATATAGGTCATTCACTACCTATTGAGCAAACTTCTGTCCTCTCTTCAATGATGTTTTGCTTGTAGGTATCTTGAAATGTATTGTCTGCCACTTGGCTGAGTATCTGACACTTGCTGTGCAGGAGATGACGAAAACTAAATGAAAATGATAAAAACACTGAGTGTGAAACCACACACATCCAGCATCTGTTTGGAGGCACCTCTTTTGTTTTACTGTTTATAGAGATCATAAATGTAAGACTGGTGAGGACTACATCCTGGTTTTTCCCCTTATTAGCTGTGTTCAATAAATTCCTTGTGATGGCGATTCAGTGCCACATCGATCACAGCTGACCTTTAATCCAGCTGCTCAGCAGGCATGTAGATAAGTATCTCTGGAGAGGGCCAAATGGCAAGCTACTCTGGTATTAGAACATGTTTTCTTTATCTACTATGTCCTTTTAAAGAGAATCATTACAGTGATAAGGAACAAGGTTCCCAACTGTTACTTTTATCTTCCAAATAAATGAGATTAATTAATATATGGGATGAATTTTCCAACATTACCACAAGCATAACGGTTTCTTCTGTGATCTGTACAATGGCTATACTACTAGAATTTAGAGTATAAATTCCGTTTCTGCTGGGGTAATAGAATATGGATAGGCTAACCAGTAGATTACTTTTATTAAAAAATACAATTTTGATGTTACATTATTAACAAGTTCATGAGCTTCTGAAGGAGCTTGAGAAATGCAGGTCTTCTGAGAACTGCCAATCCTGGGGAGGATTTTGCCCCATTGATTGTAGTGCTCCTTCTTAAAGGTTTTGTTTAATGGACATTGAGTTCTCACATGAGAAACTATGCTCTGATGAGGCAGTGTCTGCATGTCTGACAAGGCTGCTATCAGCTTTCTCTTGTCTGCCTCTTTCAGTCATCAGAGGTCCAGTCAGTCCAAATGCAAGTATACTCTCATTCATTCAGTATTCCATAAAATTGATAAGGGAAGAAGACTTAGTTTCTCCTTTCTGCTGACACACTACTTTTTATTCTCTACACGTCAGCAAGTTTCCTCCAAAATTTCAACTGAATTCAAACAAACTGGTTTAAGCCAAAGCTGAACAAGAACAGTATGGACTTCTATCTGCAAATGTTCAGGCAAATAACGTTTAATAGCCAAAACACTCATAGAGAAAGACAAAGGGTGAAATTCAAATTTCATTTTTGCGAAGCCAAATATACACATGTGAAAAGTCTGTTTAAAAAATGTCCTCATCTAAGTAGAACTGTGGCTTATTTTATAAGTTTGTAAGATATAGGCGTTAAACTCACTTAAAATGGTGCCTAAACAGATCTTCAATCCATAACATTAGAAAGAGTAATACTATGGAAATGACAGTGGGAAGAAGACCATTAAGAATGGCCAGTTTTCTCCCAGTTTTCTAATGGTTCATTCAAGTCACTGGCTGTAACAATAATGTCAGTGTGCATTTACTTCTAGCAATCATAAGGAAAATATGTAACCATTTTTACATGCTCTTCGAAACCAAGTACATCCTCTTTGATCATGCTTAAAAATCGGCAGTATAGCACTCAACCAAGGGTAGTATTGGTTGAGCCCTACATGCCCAGCATTTTTTCTGTTGGTATCTTTGGACTGTTTTTTGGTCTTTCTCTCATGGATGCTGTGACAGTGGTATATCTGAATATGTTCATGATGGGTATGTACCCACCTCCTGTGGGACCAATATGACGGAGATAGAAAGGGGTCTGCTCTACCACAGCACAGAGGGACCCTTGCCCACGTGCAGCCCTGCAGCGGCAGTGCTGCTGCCTCAGAGCTTCTGCATGTGATCTGGCTCTATCCATCCTTGTGGGAGGCTGCAGAGATGCCCTAGCCACTTGCAGTTGGAAGAAGGGGGTTTCAGCACCATGGCCTGTCTCCGTCTTTGTTATATGTGTCAGCTTGATGCTGCCCCAAAGGACTGATGGGAAGTGACCTTGGTGTCTTTAATGAGATAGCTGGGAATGAATGTCTAGCCTTCTTCTCAAATCAGCCCATGGATATTTGAAATAAAGTTAGTCTAAGTATTTTAGCTGTTCTCAAATTAGCTTTTCTAAATCTCAGATTAGAAAGACGTTCAGCTAGAGTGCAGAATCAAACCTTTGCTCCTGGCTGATAAGAAACAAAATCTTTCAAGGGCTATTAAATCCTGCATTTTCTTTCTTTATATTGTGTTTGAACAAGGTGTTATGTAAATCTGGCGAGGAGGAGGAAATTGATGTTCTCAGCAATCTGTGTTTTGTCTCTGAGGTGTTGGTGGAGGTGTCATGTTGATATGCTTGTTGGTAACACAATGCATAAAGGTACCAGCCATTCACAGAGCTGTAACCTTCTGTTTAGGATTTCCCTTGTCACTGGGGTTTCTCTAACCCTAATAGGAAATGCCAAGCCTAAATATGACAACAAAACCAAAAACAAACAAACAAACGAACTCAAAAGCAAGCAAATAAATAAAATCAAACAGATCCCATTGGGACTTCTGTGGCATGTCCATTGATTACAATGCACAAAGCTGAGATGATTGTGGTCAACAAACAAGCAAGAGCCTTCATGTCAAGGGGACAGCTTTCTGTCATTGTGCTCAGAGCACTGTGAGTCAGAGGCGAATGAAATTAGGCAGTGATGGTTTCTGGGGAAATGTGAGGAGAAGCTGCTCTGAATGTGTAACATCACTGAACCACCAGCCAGGGACTGCTGTGCTGGCAGCGTGCTATATACATTTCTCAGAGGGCATAGAAGTTATTTCCCTAGAAATGCTAAATTCTTCAGTATTGAAGCTGCATGGGAGAAGCAGCCTGTGGATGTGCATTGAGAACACTCTCTTATGCTTTTTTTTTGCAGCATCAGAAAGATTTCCTGTGGTGAACTTGAGTCAGACTGTGTGATTCGCACTCTCTTCCCTTCAAAACAGTTTAATCTTTTTCCATACAACGTTTAATATTTCATTATTTCTAGTGGATAAAATAAAAGTTTACTATGAAAAAATTGATGATGTATAACTTCTTTCCCAGTCAGTGCTGCCAGCTTCAAAAATGAATGGCTCTGATATCTTCAGAGACCACATTTTTGTATTTGTTTGCAGAAGAATGGAAAGTACATTTTTAATAAAGATCCTCTGATGAATAGGTGGCTCAAAAATAGCAGTCTAAAGCATGCTTCTGTGCTGTGAGAGCAGAGTGTGCCAAGTAATTTGCCTATATAAACAGAGTAAGAGCAAAAGGCCTATTGTAAAACTGATCTTATTTTTAGAGGTAGATTTTATTATTCTCTCTAACTTCCTTTCCCACCAACTGCTTGCTTTCACCACAAAACAAGACCATGACAGCAAACACATACCATCTGATGCCAAATAGCTCCAGTCTAGATACCCCATGAGTCCCAACACTGCTTCCCAAGAACACGTGTGGTTTTGTGCTGGAATTTGATTTGTGAAGACTTCAGCATTGTCCCTCTCTTCCAGTACCCCAACACAATCACATTATTATGGAGTGCAGAAATACACAGCTGGATTCTGCCCTGATGTTGAACTCTGTACGTCCTTACTGATGTAAGGGGATTTATTTGCGTGGGAGTTAGGGCACAGTGGGACATTTGGTACTGAAAGTGGTCTGTAGTTCTGTACTCCATGCACCCATTCCTCCATCACAATAACAAAGCAGATCTACACCACTGATGTAGGAATGTGGAAAAATGCCTTCTTTGCACTTTCAGTTAAACTAGGAACTCTTTTTTTTTCACAGCTGATGCAAAACAAATGGGGCTTATGGAGAGCTTTTCCTTGAAACCTAGGAGACTTCCCCTTTATCCATAGAAGTTTTGCATTTGCTCAATGCCTCTGTTGGCCACCTTGGACACCTTCTGTGCCCAAAAATTTCTGGGGCTTTAGGAGCTTCCTGGGGGGTTTCCAGGGGAAGGACATACCAGCTAATTTCCACCCTTGCAACCTTCTTTCACCAGTATGTTTTCCAAGATTTTGGATAGTCTACCAGATGACTTCTTGTAACTCAATTCCCTTCGACACCTGTAGATGGGAGTCAGCTATAATTAAGGAAGACCTGATACCAAGACACAAAGCAGTGTTTCTTGAACTGTCTGCTTTACTTGCTTGAACAAGGGGGAGTATAGCTGTTGCGATGCTTTCTTTCCACTTCTACGGCCATCTCTTTCCTACTGTTTTGATGTTACTGGTTCAGGATTTTACATGCAATATATTTCCTCCCATGCAGTACACTTCAGTTTTCAAATGACAGGCTTTTATTCCATTTAAAAAAGAAGACAGAAATCACGAAAAATCTAATGATAACATGATAAATCATGCAGCTTTTTTTTAATCTTCCTATGCGGAGAAGTTCGTTGTTCCACCGTAAGCACTCCTACTGCATTCAGTAACAAATTGCACTAAAATAAATTTCCAGTTCTGTGTATAGGGTTGTTTATGTGGTTCATATGAATATTTTTTGTCACAATTCCTTTTACCTTGTAGTAAGTTTATTGTAGTAGTTTTGTAAAACTAATCATTCCTTTATAGAAATCAATGAAAGTGGCTTAATATGCTCATGCCTGATGCTTGACATATATCCCAGTACATGAAATTACCACACTTCATTCCAAATGACTCTAAGTAAACAAAGCCAATTCACCTCTAGAGGCTTTCTAGAAAATCTTATGCTGGTGTCATTTCAGTTATTTCAACAATTTCCAATACATCTTAGCTAAAATAATAAAGGGAGTCATTGAGATTGTTACATAAATAAAACAACAACAACAACAACAACAACTCCAAAACTGTTCTGTTCTTTAACATAATTCTAGTCTGTGATCCTTCCAGTGTTTTATTCCTTATTTGTTTTTAAGTTTGATCTTCTTTTGACTACCATCATGCGTCCCTCACTTCATACACAATCAGTCTTAACAATATTTAGATAACTTTCACTACTATCCAGTAAATTCTTTTGAAGCATATTTATTTCCAAATATTGCTTGGTGGAAATACTGCTGCTCCAATAGAACTATAAATTGACAAGAAAATTTATTATTTTAAAATCTAGAAAAATAAAAACTGAAATATAATTTCATCAGACATGGCCCATCTAGATGGCTGTCACATTTATTATCAAAATATATGCATGCCAGGTAATCTTGAACCAGAATAACTGCTTGTCTTCAGAGTTTTTTCTATAACATGTATTTATTTTTATATTAATATATTTAGAAAGCTTACTATTCTCTCCTGTAAATTAAAATCTGTCCTCAGTTCTTTTTTTTTAAATAATGTAATTTAGAATTACTTTCAAAAATCACTAGTTATATTAGAACATAAACTTTCATTGTTATTTGATTATTAATTCTCTCTATCAGTGCAGTAAACTACAACCCCTTGCAAGCCCACTGGCTGAATCGTGGTTTATTTTGTATGTGGATAGATGCACTGCTAAGTATATATTTTTAAACCTACATGGAAGAAGGAAGTCTCTCCATACATCAGGGATCTATGCCATGAAGTTATATTATTCCTGGGTAATTGCTGCCAATCACCTGTAGGGAGTTCTGCTGTGAGCTAATTTTACTCAGGAACACCCAGAGGGGGCAGAAAATCCTTTCCTGTGGTTACAACAGTGCCGGGAATAAATATCAAATATTTTTAATATTTACTAATATGAGCAAGAAAGTGTTGGCAAACTGAATTAAAGCCATGGGATGAAATTTGACAGTACTGCTGCAGTACAGCCAGGTAGCTAATATTATGCAAACAAAATATCCACAGAGTATGGCTGATGAGAACTTACTGAAAATCTCAGCTGGTGGCTGCTCTAGTAACTAAAGGATTATGGGCTTGAATTAGTGTCTTGTGTTCAGCTGAATAAACAACTATCCCCTTGGTATTTTGGCCCACAAAAACTTCTGCTTTAGTACTGAATCTTTCCAAATCCTCTCTGGACAAGAGTCTTGACTGTGTTTCCAAAGTTTATGAGAGGAAAGTTTGTCTTGTTTCTTCATATTTTTTAATAGTAATAAACAAAACTCATAAGCCTATTTACTTACCATAATTATAATTCTTGGGATTTTATTGCTTTCTTTTAAAGCCAAATATTTGAAAACAAACAAATAAACAAAACTGTGATTGAAGTCATAGAAGTAGTTTTCCCTATAATGTTGATTTACAGGTCTAATAAATTTTGCCTCTGACAAACCATGGTCTTATGGAAACACGTTCTCTTCCTATTGGACAACAGGCTTATAGCATTGCAGAATCAGTGTCAAAGGGATCTAGGAGACCTGTGATAGGTCATCTTCTTGTAAAGTGGATAAAGAGGTGATCATCAAGAGAGAAGCTGTGAGTCTGTAGACACTAACAGAACTAGTCAAAACAACAATAACCAAAAAGACCCCAAACCAGCCTACCACAACCACCACCAACAAAAACAAAAGCAAACAGAATGAGCAAACGAATAGCAGAACAAAGGAAAACATAAACAACAATAAATCAATTAAAAAGAGAACTAGTTGTTTATGTGGGAAGAACAGAGAACAATTAAGAACCAAAGCAATTAAGGAAGAGATCTGTTTGATCTAAAGAGAGCATTCTTTCATCCTTAGTGAAATACAAATGGTATTACAGGAAATAGTAGATATAGCATGGGACAAAATACTTTAATGCTGAAGTTGTTGTGATAAAAAGCTGTTAATAAGTGGATGTGTTTATGATGGTAACTCAGACAGCATCTGTGATTTGTGATTTTGTGTACCTTCCAGAATAATGCAAGTGACTTCATGAAGATACAATGGGGTGTAATGGGTTTTACTGAGATCTCAAAAGAGAGTTTGAGTGCCTATATGAATGAACTCATACAAAGTAAAAAAGGGAAACATCTGCCATGTTGTTTACAATGATCAGAACAACTCAGATATGAACACAGAGTGATTTTGGTGCATTTTTTTGGAGTTTTCCTTTCCATCAAATTCTGAGCAGTGGTGCCTAGCCCTGTTTTGAACTGTAGGTATTCCATCTTCCAGCACTTCTCCAGTTTGGCCATTATCTACCAGAGGAGATTAGCAGCAGCTGGAATCAGGGTGTTGCTCAGGGGGTCTGAGACAGGAAGGAGTTGGGTGGCTGCAGCCTTTGCTTTGCTATGCCTCAGTCACACTAGGAGCTGTTTCTGTGCTCAGCCGGTGCTGTGGGCCCTGTATATCAGCAAGGATATCTTCACCCACTGCTTCCCATTGCCATCCCCAGGGTTTGCATCCAGAAACAACTTCATCTCAAGCTTGGGAGAGCATGAAAACTCCCACTTATCACATGGGAATAGGATGCAGCTGTGTGTTGGTACTTAGTGCTGTCTTCTGGGCCTGTCATGCGTTAATCCTACGGGAGAATCAGCTGCTTCAAATACTATTCCTAGTTAGTCTTCTTTAGAGGGGAGAAGATCTCTGAACATGAGTGACCACCAGTGTTGCTACATCAAAATTAGTTCTCATATTTCTTTTTCTTGTTGCTGGGGTGAAAGAAAGACAAAAATGTTAGTTAATATACATTCTTACGCTGGTGTTTTTGGTGGAATGGTTTCTTCAGAATGAGTACTTGAAGTCCCTTGTTTCAGTGTTTCCTTATTGTTCAAGTAGAAAACATAGCATTTCAAGACGGGATCACATTTCTACATTGGCTAATTTTGGAAGGTGTTGTACAACAAACATCTTTCTCTCTGTGACTCCTCTTTGCATGTGGCACTGACATTAAGTCTAACTGTGAGAGCAGCCTGCCTGGAAAGAGCAAGCAGGAGAGCATAAGAATACAACTGTCTTCTGCTCTAGGGAAACCCAAAGTGGGTTCGTGCAAGCCTCTGAAGTGAAGGAGAATTTGCCTGATATCTATTACAGCATATCTTAATGATATTTCATATACCTAATGAGCACAAGAGAAAAATAAGTGATATTGAAAATATTTTCAGTAATTTTAAGTTTTAAGCAGTTCTAAGTATCTAATATTAGTTACATTCAGACTACGGACAGGTTATACGGTGTACTATTGAAGGGGCAAAGACTCTTAATTTTTGCATACCTGATAGTGACTTTAAAAAGTGATTATAGACTGAATAATTTCTCTGTGTACTGTACCTGACTGTAATAATCCAAACTGCCTGTGACTTATGATTATATTTGGCAACAATCACCAGTTCCCACTGTAGTGTGAAATTAACACCACACACTATAGCTGGAGCATTTATTGAACACAGGGGAAATGATTATCGCTCTATAAACTCAAAGACATCCTCTGCTATTACTTAATTAGCACTGGTGTCTGTATATAAATTAGAACAGCATTTGCAGTCAGTTCCCTCACTAAAAGCCTAAAGTCTTCACTCAACCACCCATAATTTAAATGATAACTTCAGTCTCTGAGGGCTATGCCAGTAAAAAAACAAGTTTGACTTGCAATCTGGTGGAGTGTATTACAGGATTTTTTTTGAGGTTATTAATACTGGCCTAGTATATACTCTTTTGAGGCTTTCCTAAAATGAGTTGTTGTTTTTTGTTTTTTTTAAATAAAGCTACACAGAATTCAAAATTTATTTTTGTTGATTTCTGTCTTCTTCTCACACCCAGACCCCACTCACCAGGAAAAATCCTTTGCTTGCCTACTAGTGCAGTAGTTTCTGTACAGTCATTTAACTCTACCAGAACTGAAGCGTTCTTCTGTTGGTTTCTTTTGAGAAAGCTTTCCACAAAGTGTCTGTTTTTAGTTTGTGACTTGATAAAAGCTATTGTAGAAACTAACATGATTTAGCTCAAATATTTGTCCATTTGCAATAGGAATTTAGCTAGCAAACAAATGTGGGTTAAAATGACTTGGTTGGATTTGCCTGAGAATTGCTTCATTTAGGATCTACTGAGCACTGACCTAGGGATAGTGGCATCCACCTGATGGGCAGTTGGTGAGGAGTGTCATAGGATGGGTCATTCAAAGAACAGCTTGAGAGGGAGGCTAAGAAGAGATAAAAAGTTAATTAAATTGTTCCCAAGGAATTTGTTATGCATACTTACCTTTTCTTCTATATAAATTTTTTATGCTATAAAGATACAGTCTTTCATTGTTTGACCCTTAGAGTAACAGCAAGAGAAGTTGCACTGTCATAAGTACATAATCTCTTTGGTGAATGTACCCATGCTGTACACGTACAATGTACTGAAAAAAGGACTTTTAATGCCTGGTCCATATTGCTCATAGATAATTTTTTACCATTCTTTTAATGAGGAATAGATAAATATTTTATCAGTGAGTTTGGTTTGTTACTAGTTAAAACTAATAACATTAGCATTTCAGGTTCTCCTTCCCATTGAGCTAATATAACATTTTTGCTGCATTGTCAAAGCAGAAGAATCTGAATGAAATTTCCATTTTTAATTCCCTTAACATTAATTGAAATTACTTTTGGATCATAACTTCCAGAAAGGTTTTTACAAGTGTTAAAAAGTGTTTCTTATTCTTCTCAGTCATGCTTCTCAGTCTACCCTGTAAGGGAAAGTCTTCTCTAAACATAGGGAAAAGATGCAATTTATTATCGTGATCAACTTACAAAACTTTTTTTATAGATAAGTATAATAGATGTACTAGAAATTAAACATCAAGAAGCAGTGGGGGAATAATTGGGTAAATGCAGCCTTGGATAATTACTTAGCCAGTTCTATTAATAATAAACAAGAAAGTGTATCTTCTGAATGTATTTTTCCTTAAAAAATTGCTTTTTAAAAATAATGCTGTATATGATGATTCTATAGTGTGAAGAAAATAAAACCAAAACACTTATGTTTTTCTTCACATTTTTCTTCTTGCCAATAACATAAGAAATGTTTGGCTCCAGTTCCTGGTTCTCCTGTGCCTGACAGTCAGTGCTTCTTACTAATAAGTAAGGTCAGCCTGGGGTTATGTGTCCTCCCTATGAACATCAGATGGAGACCCAGCTCTCCTCCCAGAGCAATGGAAATTTTACTTGACCTTCTTTGAGTTGGTCACTGGAGTTGTCCCCTGATTCCTGAGTGGATGGAACTTGCAGGGGTTACTTGGTGAATTCTGTCAAAGCAAGAGTATGCTGTGGTTCTCAAAGTTATGCTGCTTCCTGTTTGACAGTAGGTAGGATTTGTTCTGAAAGAAATAACTAAGTAAGAGAAGTAAAGGGTAAAAAAAAGGGTTATGACATATCAGTAAATCTGCCTAACAGTAAATGAGCACGAGATCTCAATGAACTAAAAATAAATAAATAAATAAATAAGTGTTCCTGAAAAAAAATCCATCCTATATCATTTTTCTCGGTAGAGTGTTTCATTGCACCTTGCTTTAGGTTTTTGTTTTAATCCAGTAGCAAGGATAATTCTGCATTTCTGAGACTGGCTGTATTTTGTACTGTCCTTTTTAGTATAGAAGATTTTATTTGTCTTGTGATCTCACTGTGTTTCTGTCCAATATTAAACTAGACTGTGAACTGATTTTATTCATTTAGCCTCTCACGATTTGGTCAGTATTAGGTAAGTTTTATCTTAAAATACTTCTGCATGGTTATAACAAAACTTGACGTGATATTTCCAAAACAGTCTAAGGATCAGAAATTTTTATTTCCTTACTGAGAAAGTGAACTGTCCATTTGATTTTTTCCTTCTTTTTTTCCCCAAGTTAGTATGCTGAATTATACTTTATCTAGGTCAAGAGAGCATACTAAAATTAGTCATACAACATTTCAACTGTAGTGCAAATGACTATATAACATCTTAACTGAAAATGTAGGGAGTAATAGATCATAAACTTCACAGAAAAGGTGTATGGGAGTAGTAGTGTCACAGGACACAATCATGGTCACACTGTGTAGGACTGTAGGCTTATCTGGACCTTACTATGTCTGTGCTGTGTCCTACCAGTATATCTATATTGTTCAGGTAAAAATGCAATTTTTTGTATTTATCAAGACTTTCTGAAGATGGAGATGGTGCCAATTCTGCATGACAGAGCGTACAGAACCTTTTCCCTCCTAGAGTGCTGTTATTTAATCCTGCCTGTTCAAGAAGGTAACATACTTTGTGTTTGTGGTTTGGTGGCTTTGGGCCATGATTATGGGTAGATTTGCAATATGTTCTGATCTCAGTTACCTGAGTTGTCCTGGTCACCTGTGTACCTTGGTGAACTACAAAACGTAAAGGTGTAGATGGAGGATGGGCCATGGTTACTTAAGGGATTGTGTTGCTGTGGCATGAGTTTCTGCTCTCTTTTCATAAGAGCAGAGTAGCTGAAAGATTCCAAAAAGTCATGAGCTGAGTAAACCTGATAGAGGTAATCAGAGAAAAATAATAGGTGACAAATTTACCGGATTACCTCTAGTCTGTGCTTAATTATATAATGTCCCCTGATGTCCCATACATTGTTTCCTTTTGGCTAAGACTAAGTAAGAGGAAATAAGGAGAAGCAGTCTTCCCTTCTTTTACACAAATATTTCTAACCCTTTCAGGTAGCTTTAGAGAGTTTGTCCCAGATATGATACCTCACTGTCATATTCCTGAACAAGTAGCTGGTTTGGGAACCCAAGCATATTTTCTCCCAGTTACAAATGAGGGTTGATGTTCACAAGGAAGTATGTTCTCCCCAGATGTTACATAGCAACTTCTGGCCACGCAGGAAGAAGAATCCAGTATGCTGAGAAGAAGATAAGTAAGACCCATTTCACTGCTGAGGCTGCCATTGATGAACTGCCCTCATCATTTTATGGAAACCACAGTCTTCAACAGTTGCTGCCTAAAAGCAGATCTTTCTTCCTTTCCCAAATAAATGGAAATAGATTAATAATCTGTTGTCTGTACATTTTCTCCACCTGTTTTCCATCTTTGCATTTCTAAGCAGAGTTTATCCTTACCAGTCATGACAATTCAGTGCAATCTCTCTGATTCTACTGTATGTGAGGGGGAAAAGAATTATTTATTAAAATGACTGGATACTTTCCTCCTGTTCATACTGATTAATACTTCTTGTAACTCTGGACACAGGATGGATTGGCTTCTTGGTAGATTGATTTCTACATCACCAGGGAGCTGAAAAACCTGTGCAATGCAGAAGTCCATGATAAATATTTTGGGGAGAGCTGAGATGGAGAATGTATTTTGTAAGCACTGTTTATGTGGATGTTCATGTAGCCATATCTACAACCTAGTTCTTTGCATTATGATTTTCTGCATTCCAGAGTCCACACACTGTTGATGATGGAGGGCTCCCTTTTTCCTTCTTTATTCCTGCAAAGTGCCAAGCACTTCTGTGGGTGCTCTGATATGGTAACAACAAATAAGAATTTGCTACTTTATTTCACATGAGAATCAACAACAATAGAAATTGTTGAAGACTTGTATGAAAATATATTGTATTTAGGATCCAGGAAATAACATTTGTGATTTAAGCTTTTTTTTTTTTTTCATATGGTACTTTATTATGTTTTCTCCTTTTTTTCCAGTTTTATTTTACTGTTACAGGAAATAATGCCATTTCATGTACCCAAGAGAGACACCAAGAAGGGCTATAGTAAGTAATAGACTGCTAAATAAATCAAGTTCAATCTGTCTTTTTCATATATCTGCCATGTTTAGTCTGTCCATGTTTCTGCTTTTCATCTACTGATGACGAAAGCTCCCACAGGTGTAATGCAAGATGTCCACAGGTATTATAAATATCCCTTCATAGATCTCTGCTGAGAAATAAAGTATGGGGTCAACTCAAAGTCAGTCCTAAATTATTAATGCAAACAAGTATATTATTTGCATAGGAGAATGTCAGTCTGTCCCTTACTTAAAAAAAGATTTAGAAAGATCTTAACAACAGAATAAATGTACAAAACAAAACAATATCTTTATTTATCAGAAAGAAGTGTTTCTGATTTCCAGAAAATACATCTTATTTCAGCGAAGGGAGAGGATCATGAGGAAAATGTGGGGGTGCACAGGAAATACTCTGCAGATTTTTTATGTAAAATGTATCACAACAGTAAAGTCTGCTAGATGCCCTGTAACCCCTTTGAAAAGATGATACAAAAGGAAAAACAATTTTAACTACAGCTTAATGTACATAAGTGGGAAATTAAAATGTTTCTTTTCCATTTATCTGTTAAGAATGCAGTCCTACTTTTTTCTCTAATCAAACACAGCTTATCTGTAAATGGCATCCCTAAGAGGGAAACAAAATAATTTTTTCTCAAATGCTAGTATAAGGGAAAAATTCAATACTGTTGTGGGGGTGCCAGCTGGAGGACTCTGACATTGCACGAAACACAATTATGAAGATTGATGCCTCTGATAAACTGAGATGAGATGCTGGCCAGAAGGCTAAATTAGAATCTAACTTCACAGAGAGCAGGCACATGTACTGAAGTTTGGGGAAGGAAAACATTATTAGCCAAGAATAATGATTTTCTTTATATCCAAGCTGATATCTGCTTTCATTAATTTAAAATGCCTGTAAAGATGTCTTTATGCATTACGTGGCTTGCTTTTTTCATTGATCACCCAAACTCTCTTTTCATCTCCGTCAGATCTTTGCTAATGTGACTCCACTGTTAAAAGAAAAAGGATAATGGGACTCTGGAGTAAGCCTGCTTTCATGTACTCTGTTGGAAGTATGGAATTAAAAACTGTTTTCTGTGGATATATTCTGTGTTTCTCTAAAAGCACAATCTGTCTCTGGTGTTGCCTGCAGTACTTGAAGTGCAGTTCAGGTCTGCAGATTTGGCCTGGTGAGAAAGAAAACAATGTTAACAGGATTAGGATGAAGAAGGCATACAAGAATAAATCATTGCAGTGCACAATTATGCAGTAAGACTTAAACAGTACGGACATGATACATTAACTAATGACAGCTTCTGGGATAAACAGATCTTCACTTGGTATAATTTAAGAAGTCAGTCTTTCTGGTAAAAGTGTTAAGATGGCAAATTGACAGGCGTGTGTGTACTTGTCTTTAGCTAAAGTCAGCCTTAAGTTATATATATTTATATATAGTTATAACTTGCGTAATAGTTTTTGTTGTGTTGTTGTTCTCCGTTTACACTCCTGGGAATACAATTTGAATGAATTAGACACTTCCTAGAGTGCACCAAGTGGAATTTTTTTTCTGGTCCAAGTGTTCTTAATAACTATTTTTCAGACTCTTCTCAATTTCTTTTTCAGACTCTTTGTTACAACATCAGTACAGCAATAATTTCAAAACAGATAAGCTGAAGAAAAGCAAGGCTTACAATACATTTGTGTTTGAGAAGCATTTAGCTGTTGTACTGAGGGATATATTTAGTAGAAAATAATAGTGATAGATGAATGGTTGGACTGGATGATCTTGGAGATCTCTTCCAGTCTTGGTTATTCTATGATTCTATTCTAATTGTGTGAACTGAAAATGTCTCCTTTTCAATGAAAAGGAATGTAAATGTTGGCTATCTTACTTCGAGTGAAACTCTTTCAAAAGTGCTCTCGCTACAGCTGTGTTAGCTGCCTTCAAACGTATTTTTGTCTACTAGAAAAATGTATTACTTCACCTGATTCCTTGCTGCACACAACAGGATGCTAAAACCATCAATTTCTTTTCACTCCTTGTCATGAGGAAAGATGCTTTATTTTTCAGCTTTAAGGCAAGCTGAATTTTTTCTTTCCCCATTCAGACAGTGAAGAAACTATTAGTAACTTTGGTCTTTTTTTATTCTCTCCATATAGCTCACCTGAAAATATGTAAGTAATCCATACTTCAGCAGCACAGTTTCTTCCAGTTTAGCTCTTGAAGGCATTGTGCATCCCCCCACCCCATTGCCACTTCCCACTCTTGGCTACATCATCTTCTGTTACTGGTTAACCTACAGGATTAGGTAGCATTAGCCAAATAATGGGGACAAAGAGATTACACTTAAATGAATTCAACAATGGCTCTTCATGCAAAACTTTTGGGGTGAATCAGAGACCCCAGATTATATTCTTACTTTCTTTGGTGTGTTTTCTAGATACTAGTTAGTTCCCAAGCTAATTGTCTGCAGTTAAATAAATAGTTCTTTACATTTCTTCCTCTAAGGATGTGTTGGTGAAATAACCCAGTATTGTACTTAGCAGTAAAACCAAAATTCCAGTAATTCTGATTTCTCCATTAGGAAAGAAAAAAATAAATAGAGAAAGTGTTGAGCTTCGGAAAGCGTAAACTGATGAGTTTACATCTATCAGAACATCTATCAGAAATTTTCTGGGCACTTAGATTGTGTGGTGGATGATTTCCTCCCAGGCTTTGTCTATGCTTGTGGGTTTTCCCCTCCTGTTTGAAGAAATGCTTAGCTGTCTTACAGATAGACCTGGTTAAGGATAAGAAAGTACATGAATCTTTATAAAGTATTACCAGTGCAAATGATCTTCCAAAATTGCTTGAATGACCACCTGAAAATAGCTTAATTGGTCTTGGTTGTTATGATCTGAGAACTTGATAGTTTTTAAAAAACAAGACTACTTTGCAGTATTAGAAGGAGATTATCCAAATATACAGGTATTCTGATAGCCCTTATCTTCATTGTGCAAATGTGAGATTTAAGTCCTCATTCAGGACAAATTTGACATGAAATTTTGCCAGTACAAGTTTCAGTGGACATTGACGCGAGCAAAAGAAGCAGAGTATGTTCCTAAAGAACTGTCTTTTTGGAGCTGTGTTTGTATTTGATAACATTTTGTCACATTACACTTTCTGACGGTAAAAATCTTTTCCAGGGAGTAATCTTGTTGCATTCAATAATACTGAGTTTTCGTACAATTCCATACCCATCCTCATGTATACATCCCCTTCTTCTCTACCTGAGCATTTTAAAGACATTGTCAATATGAGGAAAAACTTTTGGGAATAGAAGAGTTGCATATTTTATTGCTGTCTGTGGTCATCTGCTCAAACAATCATGAGAAGAGCGCAACTAGTGGGCAATACATGTAACTCATTTTGTAGAATGGCTGGCCTAGATGGCACAATACATTTCCAGCGTGATATTTGTTTTGTGAAAGGAAGACAGTCCCAATTTAAATCACTTGCTCACTGAAAATCATTCTGATAAAATGACTCCTGGGGTCCAAAACTGAAATAATTTGGTAGTTACTAGCAAATTACTGTCAAAGTCATTATTATTAAGCATCTGTGCCAAATTCATCCCTGATAAATCAAAGTGAAGTAAATAGGATTGCACTGGAGTATCTTACAGCATGTTACTGATGACTCATCTCTGTGAAAAGGAAAAATCTTAACACCCTGAGACCCAGAGAATGCACACACTGTTCCTATTCAAATCTGTGCAAGCTGTGTCATCTTGAACAATTTAAACTGTTAAAATGGGTGAAAAGGCTCATGAATAATGTGTCACACACATCTACATAGTTTTTTTACCTCACATGTATTTGACTTGTAACAAATCATTTAATGGAGTGCGGTCTACTGAAGTCAGGAATATATTAGCAATAAAGAAATGACAAAATTTTCCGTATAAAGAATATTTTCAATTAATAAATATGTAATTGTAGTCAGTGACAAAATAAATGTATTTTAAGTTGTTATTTGTCCCATATTTCTGTATGAATTTGATGGTTGATATTTCTACTTGATAGTATTTGAGCACACTGGAGTGTGTTTTGTAACACTAATGATTGCTTAGTGACATTTTCAGTTAAAGTCTTCACTAAGAGAGGGAAGGAGTCAATGAGTCATTCACAGAGGTTAATGAAGTAAAGATAGATAAGTAAGGATTGTACTGTATTTCTGTACTTAAAAGAAAAAGGAAAACTTTTCTTTTTTTCTATTATGCTTATTTGATAAATCAGTTTCATGTTTGCTACAACTCATACTGAATTTCAACATTGATTTTCTCCCTAATTCTTTTCTGTTTGTCTAGAAAAAAAATTCCTACAAAGTAGCTAGCTATATTATAATGTCAGTTTCAGCCAGAACTGTTCTTAGGTTTTCTCTTGACAGGATTTACACAGCAGTATTCTCAAGTAACTAGCAATAAGCATGCAAAATACATGCATGACTGGGCTGTTTCATGAGGCAGCACAGCTCTTCAGCCAAGACTGATATCCTTTTCCTCAGTAAAAATCTCAGAGTCTCTATTCTGGAGTGCATTAATACTGATTTCTATGCCTAGAAAATTATATCTATCAGTCTGGCTAAACCAATGTGCTATATAGCATCTTACAAAACAAAAGCACTGAGCTGTGCTTCCATCTAGGAGTACTGTCTAACCAAGCTGGAAAGCATTCTTGAAAGCTCCAGAATTATTTTGATGCACTCAAGAGTCATAACATACATAGATCTATGCAGTTACCTATTTGCATTACCCATCCTTGATAATATCAGGTTGATCGAATCACAGTCAATTGTCATAATTCCCAAGTAAAAATAAGTAACAATAATGTCCAGAATTTATCCAAAATTCCAACTCTTCAGAACATGAGTTTCAGGATATTTTAGGTCCTCTTCGTATCATGCTGAGTGTAGGTCATACTAGGCATACAAACAATTTTGAACAATTAATTTTTCCCTCAGGGTATGGGCAACTGATTCTTAGAACCACCATTTAGTAAGAATTACTAGCTTCCCTTTATGTTCATTTTCTAGGATTGACAATTTTAACATCCTGAAGTTTGTACCAAATATGACATAATTGGTATTTGTACGGGAACTGTTGAATCATAGCCTGAACCACAGATCGATCACCTGAGGTGAGCCCTGAGCTGTGGAAATACATGTGAGGACAATTAACCTGTGTGACCAGAAGGTGTGGAATCTGAGTCCACCTCTCCTAGACTCCATTCAAGGGCTGACCACCACTGGGAAAGGATTTCTTGTTGGAGATCCCTCATTTGTGGTGTTTCCCCCTGTGATCTTCAATCTTTGGAGATGGGCGAGCATTTCCCTTATTATTGATCGTCTCTTTGCCATCTAGATAATCTTTCTGAATTACACCATCTATCAAATATCTTGACTGACAATACCATTTGNTGCACACACTGTTCCTATTCAAATCTGTGCAAGCTGTGTCATCTTGAACAATTTAAACTGTTAAAATGGGTGAAAAGGCTCATGAATAATGTGTCACACACATCTACATAGTTTTTTTACCTCACATGTATTTGACTTGTAACAAATCATTTAATGGAGTGCGGTCTACTGAAGTCAGGAATATATTAGCAATAAAGAAATGACAAAATTTTCCGTATAAAGAATATTTTCAATTAATAAATATGTAATTGTAGTCAGTGACAAAATAAATGTATTTTAAGTTGTTATTTGTCCCATATTTCTGTATGAATTTGATGGTTGATATTTCTACTTGATAGTATTTGAGCACACTGGAGTGTGTTTTGTAACACTAATGATTGCTTAGTGACATTTTCAGTTAAAGTCTTCACTAAGAGAGGGAAGGAGTCAATGAGTCATTCACAGAGGTTAATGAAGTAAAGATAGATAAGTAAGGATTGTACTGTATTTCTGTACTTAAAAGAAAAAGGAAAACTTTTCTTTTTTTCTATTATGCTTATTTGATAAATCAGTTTCATGTTTGCTACAACTCATACTGAATTTCAACATTGATTTTCTCCCTAATTCTTTTCTGTTTGTCTAGAAAAAAAATTCCTACAAAGTAGCTAGCTATATTATAATGTCAGTTTCAGCCAGAACTGTTCTTAGGTTTTCTCTTGACAGGATTTACACAGCAGTATTCTCAAGTAACTAGCAATAAGCATGCAAAATACATGCATGACTGGGCTGTTTCATGAGGCAGCACAGCTCTTCAGCCAAGACTGATATCCTTTTCCTCAGTAAAAATCTCAGAGTCTCTATTCTGGAGTGCATTAATACTGATTTCTATGCCTAGAAAATTATATCTATCAGTCTGGCTAAACCAATGTGCTATATAGCATCTTACAAAACAAAAGCACTGAGCTGTGCTTCCATCTAGGAGTACTGTCTAACCAAGCTGGAAAGCATTCTTGAAAGCTCCAGAATTATTTTGATGCACTCAAGAGTCATAACATACATAGATCTATGCAGTTACCTATTTGCATTACCCATCCTTGATAATATCAGGTTGATCGAATCACAGTCAATTGTCATAATTCCCAAGTAAAAATAAGTAACAATAATGTCCAGAATTTATCCAAAATTCCAACTCTTCAGAACATGAGTTTCAGGATATTTTAGGTCCTCTTCGTATCATGCTGAGGGTAGGTCATACTAGGCATACAAACAATTTTGAACAATTAATTTTTCCCTCAGGGTATGGGCAACTGATTCTTAGAACCACCATTTAGTAAGAATTACTAGCTTCCCTTTATGTTCATTTTCTAGGATTGACAATTTTAACATCCTGAAGTTTGTACCAAATATGACATAATTGGTATTTGTACGGGAACTGTTGAATCATAGCCTGAACCACAGATCGATCACCTGAGGTGAGCCCTGAGCTGTGGAAATACATGTGAGGACAATTAACCTGTGTGACCAGAAGGTGTGGAATCTGAGTCCACCTCTCCTAGACTCCATTCAAGGGCTGACCACCACTGGGAAAGGATTTCTTGTTGGAGATCCCTCATTTGTGGTGTTTCCCCCTGTGATCTTCAATCTTTGGAGATGGGCGAGCATTTCCCTTATTATTGATCGTCTCTTTGCCATCTAGATAATCTTTCTGAATTACACCATCTATCAAATATCTTGACTGACAATACCATTTGGTATTATTCATTTTGTTTCTCACTCTACAGTATTATACTTCCATAAAAATTGCTAGTACCAGTAAAATATTACCTGATAAATTAAAGTTCAGGAAAACAGAAGTACTTCAGATGATAAATCTAAAGAAGACTGTCCAAAGGCTGTTGATTTTATCAGTATTTTGGGGGGTAGAATCAGTTACTTTTGTGCCATTGTATTACTTTAGACTACTTCAAGAAATGGAGATCCAGAGAGATCTGAGTAAACTAAACATCACACTTATTAATAAGACTTCCAAAAAAAAAAAAAAACCAACAAAGTTTTCCAGAAGGCTCATCACAGACAGAATGAAGGCAGCATTGGACAACTGTGTCATGTCTTTATTTTTCATATTTTAAAAGGATGATGTTACTGTTTGATAATGAATGCACACAGTATACCAGAACATTTGTTACAAATATATTCTGTAATCAAAATTAGTTAAGATATCAGTCCTACCAGTTCTGCCTGCTGCCTAGTCAGCGACATGCAGGGGCTGGATAGGAGGACTCTGTAGCTGACTGGTATCTTGTTCAGCGTGTACAAAAGCATACTGAGTCTGTGGTCTATAGTGACCTATCACCTGAGATACCAGTTGCGTTCACTTAGCTTCCTTTTGTATGCCTGGTGTGTTTGAATGATGCAGTGTTGTACCTGTCTGCCACCTTGCTGCTCCAGCTCAAAGAAGGTGGCTGGTAAGTATCATGACAGAGTACTGCAACTTACTGAATGCTGACCTTATATAACCTTAACCTCCTCCAGTTGGGTGATTAATTATTAACTTTACTTAAAACTTCAGTTTTCAGCTGCATGGTGTCTGTGCATTTGAAAAGAAAACATTTAATGGGTTATAACACTGGCTAATTGAGTTTCACTAGTCAATAAAACAAAAGCAGAAAAAATTAACCTATTTTCCTCATATTGTACAGTTCTCTTCTTCAGTCACTAGGCTTAAAGAAACTGTGAGCAATCCTTTAAATGCGTATTTTCATGTTTTGTTTCTATAAGACCATTGCATCTTACTACCTTGTGTCATAGGCAATAGTATATTGAAGTTGTTAAGGAATGAATGTTAAGTTGTTAAGAATGAATTGAGAATTTTAACTCTTTGTGGGTATGAACAATTAAAATACTCTTTTGAGATATAATGGGAAAAATTCTAATGCCTATTGATCTCATGATTGGTGAAATCATACTAGTACAGCAATTGCATCAGAAAACCTCAGCAGGTGTGCTTTTAGTCTCTGCCTGAAATGTGTTAATCTATGCGTCCTTCTGCTATCAGCAGACCACCTAGCTTCTAAGTTCCAGGAATCTTGATTAATCAGGACATGTGATATCTAATGCAGGCCATCTGAACACCAACACTGCTATTTAGCTTTCTTATATTACAAGAAGGTCAGTTCTTGAATGACTGAACTGTTTAAAATTCTTCACTTGAAAATCAAATTTTCCAAGTGGATAATATAGGGAGACATTGTATTAAGTTGTATTAAGTAAAAATATTAGCTTGTCTGAATTAAAATACTAATTATATGAGACTCAGAGTTTCACTTCTGACCTAAAGTTTGGCCATGGCTTTCTCAGAGTCTGACAAATCAGAAGGTAGCTGTTAATACAATATTTGCAAATTCCATTTCCCTAATTTCTGTTTAAGTTTATTCTAGGTCCAACTGAGTAGGTTCCCAAAACTTTTTCAAATGTGTTAGGTGAAGTTTCCTGCCATACCACTGTCCAGTTTCCTAACTTGCAAATGAACTGCTGTCTCAGTTCATATGGAGGGAAGTAGCTCCTATAGCCTATGTAGAAATCTTCCTGCAGAAAGCTTATACAGCATGCACGACTTTACAGTTTCACTAAAGGCTCAGCAGTATTTACTCTAGCACATACTGCATTCTATGAGACAGCAAGGCATCTTTCCAGCTGATTTGCATTAGAGGAAGACTGTATAAACTGGCAACCTGTAAACAATTCTTCAGGGAAAGTTTCTTAGTTTGTGGATGTTCTGTTTTTCCTTCACATGGGTCAGCCAGTCTGAACCCTTCAGTGATTATCTACAGATCATGAACATCAACCACCCAATTCAGCCAGCGTGGTATCACAACTCCAGTGTTGTTTTTTTTTTTGTCTGATGATATCCTGAGGCCCCTGAAGATGATGGTCTGAATAAACAAAGAGGTATCACAAGCACCACATGTGGTCTCTGCCTGTCTTCTGCCTGCTGCTGCTGTCCTGTCAGAAGCTGTCTGGTTTCATCCACAGATCACGGAGATCAGGAAGCAATGTGAGATGCTTTCTTTCACTGCCCTTGCATTGTGGTGATCTTTGCCCCAGTTGACCAAACATTCCTTAGATGCAAGTCTATAAAGACCTGTAGCCATCTGCTCTCTGCACGGAGGAGAGTTAAAGATCTTCACAGTACAAGAGCATTTTGTAAATTTGTCAAAGGTGAATTTCATTCTTCCCAATATTCTTTTGGTTTGTGAGTGCCACAGTGGCTCAAGAACTTGAAAAGTAGTAGCAAAATTGCCTGAAAATTGTGGTATGATAATTTGGATCATGTGCAGTATTTTGCAAACTGAGGTGCCATGTACTTTTACATCCTTCAAACCACAAGTTACCTTTCATATGTTTACTAAGTCTTTCCTCTCCCCAAGTTTTATTTCAGGGAAGTTTTTAAGTGTGCCTTCTGTATGGATAAACCATCCTGATATATGCAGTCTTTGTGTAAAAACATACAAATTAACTATTTAATTGGTGACATTTTTTAGTCAATTTCCATCTCTGCACAGTTGTGCTCGTATAGCTTTTAATAAATAGTGATTTGACATTGAAAAGAAGTGGCAAAGAAATCAGAAGGAACTGCTCCATTAGAGCAGATTATTGTGCGTGTATCTATCTATACGTATGAATGCTGTTCCAAAAGTAATGCCTCCTGTTTTATTATGTTAGCCCTCAACATCAGAGATAGATATCAGTGGTACGGCAGTACAGATTGAACCTTCCCACCAGTACTTCTTTACTTGCTGTTATCATGTGACAGATGACAGCAGAGGAGCAGTATGACTAAATGGTGTCTGACGTGGCAGTGTATATGAAGCAAAGATGAGTCATTGAACTTCTTCATACAGGCAAAATGGCACCCACTGACATTCAGTTGTGCTTGCTGAATATTTCTGGAGGCCAAACAGTGGATGTGAACACAGTGAGGTGGTGGGTAGTTCATTTCAACAGTAGTGACAGTGGGTCACCCCTACTAGCGCAGATTGATATGAACTCAGCGTGCAGGCTCCTGTTAATTGCTGGCAAAAGCCACAGCTAGTGGTGGTGACTGTGTTGAAAAAGAGTGTTTTGTAGCTGAGAATTTAGCTGAGATTAAACAGTGTTACTGTGCTCTTTGCATTTGTTGTACTTTCTATGGAGGCAGTACTCTTGGAACGTCCTACATATGTATATGTGTGTATTTATGTACTCTGAAGTGTGTGTATACACCTATAGATGTACACATTTGTATGCATATAATGCCTGTAATAATTTTCTTTCACAATTCATTTTGCATGATTTCTGCACAGGTGGGATTTCCTTTGTGGCATCTGTATCTGAAATCCAATGCCTTGACTGTGCCCCTTAGAATAACATTTATCTTACTGGTGAAGGCAGTGTAAGTTCCTTCCATGTCGTCTAGTCATGTGTCCCTTTGCTTTAAAGATGTTGGAGTATCTTAAGGTACAAAGGAGCCCACAGAGAAATGAGTTTGCAATTCTCAAAGGAAAGTATGTATTTAGGAAGAAAAATAGCATCAGATTTAATTTGTTAGAAATCTTATTGGAACATTTCAATAAACAAGAAAAATCTCATTTTTCAGAATTTCAGAATATTTCTTTGGAAATGATAACCTCTTTAAGACTTCCAGGTTTTATTTTTTTTTAAGTGTTTATATTCAAGATTTCAATTTTTTTTTTTTCAGTTAGCTTTCTGTATAGAGAAGAAGTAAGTTATTTTTATTTTCTGGCATGGAAATTCTTCCATCTCTTTATTTGCTGCAAAGGAATTCAGAAATTGATTCAAAGTAATCACAGAAACATTAAGCTTGTGTTGATATCTTTTGTCCATAATTTAAAGTTCATTTTAAAAACACTGTGTAATAATCAGATAAATCAACTTGCCCAGCTCTGATATGACATTTTTCCTCAACGTTTTACTCTGTCCTCTTATACTTCTTTTCAGTAGTTTTTTGTTTGCATTTCGTGAATGATATGCAAAGAAACACCAGTACTAATAAAATTCAGTGGCTAGATAAGTTTTCAAAACATGTACAAATGCATCTTCAGTAAATTAAAACTGCACTTGATTTCATCTCATGTTTTTTTTGGAATTTTTATAGCATACTCAAGCTATATTAGCAGATTATATAGGGAGTATAATTTTGTTACTCTGCAGTTTGTTTTTCCACCCTGAGAAAAAAGAAATGTTGAATGTTTAGAATTGAGCAGCTACCTTTCTCTAAATAAGAACCTCTTAGGAAAGATGTTTGAAAGAAGCAATCTCTTCAAACAGTGAGCACTGCAAAAGGTTACAAAAGGTCTGAGCTTTAGTTAGTTATAGCAGCAGGAAAAAGTCTTTGTGTAGTCTTGACAGTAAAAAGTAATAGTTGGTGGACAAACTTTCCCTTCCATTTAACATCTGGAAAAGTTATTTTGATGTGAATGAGACACTTAGATACTTGTTGGAAGCTTTGATACTGTCAGATGACAAAGGACCATCTGGAGCAAGGGAAGGCAATAGCAGTGCCTCTTGTTAGGATAGAAGATCTATATAGAGAAGTAGAAGTTGACAAAGAAGATAAAGTAATTCACCCTTTCCAATAACTGCTGACAGCACAAGGAGAGTGCTATCTATCCAGAGATGCTTCCCCCTCAGCTGCTGACCTTTAAATGAAGGTGAGGAGGTGGGCTTCCTGGCTCCACCCCTTCCAGTCACTCAAGTGCACTGCTTGCACCAGAGCTCCCTGGGTTAAACATGCCTTATTGCCTGATGCTCAGACATTGCTTCAGGCTGTGATCTGGCTATTTCCATGCATCGGTGTACAGTTGTTTTCTCTTCCTTGCTTTTAAAACTCTTTACAGTAATAAATGGTAGTATAAGTAATGAATGGCAATATCTTGCATCTCTTGTGCAGACAGAACTCCTACTGATCCTAAAACAAGGCTGCAAACACAGTGATTACACAGGCTGCCAGCTATTGATTGAACCAAACCTGAATGTACGTGTTGTCGGTGCTAGGAATCTGTATAGAATCATAGAATCACCAATGTTGGAAAAGACCCACAGGATCATCCAGTCCAACCATCCACCCATCACAAATTGTTCTCACTAAACCATGTCCTTCAACACAATATCCAAACATTCATTGAACACCACCAGGGTCGGTGACTCCATCACCTCCCTGGCAGCCCATTCCAGTGCCTGACCACTCTTTCAGAGAAGTAGTATTTCCTAACATCCAGTCTGAACCTCCCTGGTGCAGCTTGGAGCTCTAGTCCTATCACTAGCCACATGAGAGTAGAGGCCAACCCCCAGCTCACTACAACCTCCCTTCAGGTAGTTATGGAGAGCAATAAGGTCTCCCCTGAGCCTTCTCTTCTCCAGACTGAACAATCCCAGCTCCTTCAGCCGTTCCTCATAAGGCCAGTGAAACTGTTTTTCAGTCCCCCACACCTTTCAGTTATACCCTTTGTACATTTACAGGCAGTTTCCCCACAGCCTGTCATCATACAGCTCCTCAAAGATGTTGCTACTACTGTCATGTGCAGCACCCAGTTCTGGTTTTCCTTAAAACAGAACCTTGTCTGTTAGATTTTTAACTCTTTTCCTTTATCTCTTATGTAGGGCAACATGTGCTAGATAAATTGCAGGTGTGTATAACAGCAACCCTTTGACTATTTGCTAGGAAAATGAAATTTGCCTAAGTATTGGGCACTAAGCAGATCTGAATAAATGAGTAAACGGGGCTTGAGTCAGCTTGATAGATAGCAAGCTCTGACTTGAAGAAGGCCATAGCATTTTTAAAAGGGTAGAGTTTCTCACTCTGGTGAAGTTCTTCCAACTGAAGAGCAAGAACAACCTGCAGATGTAATTTCAAAAATGACCAGGATAGCTACTTCATGTGATGGTAAGTGGAATTACAGCTAAGCCCTTTTTACTTGTGATGTACAGGACTGGGAGATTGAAAAGCAGCTGAAGGGAGGCTAGGGAAGCCATCTGTTCTTGCAGATATGAGCTACTATACAAAATTGATACAATTCTCTATTTTTGTGACATGAGGATACCTTGCCACTGCTCATAGGATAAGCCTGAATCGAGCATACGAAGCAGAGCTGAAGTGAATGCCTACCATGGCTGTGTTTGCAAGCCTTATTTTGGGAAAAATATAGTGAGATTACTTTCTGTCTCTCTGCTCTGCACACTAGTTTCTGTGAGTAGCATCATTATGGAACAAGAATGTTCTGGAGAAGTCAGCAAATGTTACACCCATTAGCAGATATGTGATGGGTAAAGCATTTTTCTTGAGAAGTCTCCTGAATATTAGCTCTCAAACTACCATCAAAAGCACTATCAAAGTGCTAAAGCCTTCAGTCTGGTGTTCAGTTACCAAGCAGCATCAGTATTTTTTGGTGGTTATACCAGTCACCACAATTTTGTTCTGATGATAAAAGAAATCCAGATAATATCCAGGATTTAAAATAATTGCTGGAGAAAAAGGACAAGATCTCATTGTCCCGTGCAAAAAATCGAAGTAAATTTATTCTTCTCTAGTTTGTACAAAGCATTCTCTTTGTAGCACCAAGATTCCATTTTTGGTTCTGTCTGCTGTAATTCTGAGGTCTCTATCTCAGGTGGGCATGGATTTCCTAGTAGTCTCTGAAAAAGTAAACTCAGCTTAACAGCAGTATTACAGCAATGTTATGTAAATCTTTGTGGAGTAACGCACCTGCTTCTCAGCAAGTTTAGCAGCTGTATTGTCTGTCTGTGCTGCCTGTTGCTAATGTTAATTCTCTTCACTCCATCTGGCACCGCTATACTTTCAAACACTGTCATGGATCTGTGGTGCCTACATCATAAGAGGACTGAACATAATAGCTACAAAGTACAATAAACCCTTGTAGATAACTATGAATCTGCAAACTCATAACTGTACAGTGTGTTATTTGCTATCTCCTACAAAAACAAAACAAACAAACAAACATAAAACCCAATAATAATTGCTAGAGAATGAAATAATTACTTGGAATACTTTTAAAGTAGTCAGAGTAGCTGATTTTTGCCAGAGAGGCTTTAAGAGAATAGTGATTCAAAATAATTGATTGACCTAGCATTGCCTCGTCACCCAATTAAATGTTTAATCTCTTGAGTACTTATTATTTTAAGAGCCGTGTATGGAACAGTTCCATGTGGGATACACTATGATTTTTCTAAGCACTTCCAAGGGGATAGGAAGACTGAAACACTACTGATCTACTTAAAATGTATCTGAATCTGTTTCCAGTATTTTTCCTCACTCTTTCACTTTGCATAGCAAAGCAATGGAAACATATTTTTAACATATATTAACCTGTCCATTTAAAATGTGAGGGTATATTTCAAGAGCCAAATTGGTAGTAGAAGTATTTATAACTGAAAATCATCAACAATATTTATCATCAAAATATTTATCATCAAAATGACCAGCAAATATGGAAGAGTTAAGTGCCATTTTTTTTCTTTTAACAACAGTCATTTGCTTTTCAGAAGATCTTCCAGCTTTATTTTCTGTTTTCATTTAGATACACTGAAAGTTTAAGACTATTTTACAACACAAGATAACAGGAAAAAAAAAAAAAAGTTACCTACTAAAATCTATTAACACTGTAGTTGCTAAGTTTATAAGATGGTAGTTTGAAACTAGATGAAGACCAAAGAAGAAAATGAAGATCTCCCTTTGCTCATATATGCTGCTACCCAGTAAATAATTGGGTAGGGGGCAAGTTTTGACAATGGCCTGCATTTTTGCTAGGTGTGGAATATTCTATTGATTCTTCAGCAATGTGATTTTAGAGCATTCCCAAATTAGAGGTGTCCTCCTCCACTCCTGGTGGCTTTTATTCATCTGAGTTTTCAGAGAAAAGTCTTCTGGTTTTACTATCTGTATTTCTAAAGCAAGGTACCAGACCTGATCCTCCCTTCTAGTTTGCAAGGAAAGTGGAATGAGAATGTTGAAGTCATGCGACAGGGTAAAAACAGCTTTTGGTTTTTTTTTAATCAAATTCTTTTTCTTTTTTATTTTAGTGAAGTATATGCAGTTATTTTTCTAGAGTGTTTGAAATGAAACAGATTCTTCTGTATTACCCGTAGCTGCAAGCCTACCCTCTGAGAGAAAGCGAGATGTAGAAAATGGAAGGAAATGCATCTAGAAGTGCTTTACTATCTTCAGTAAAACATATGCAGTATTTCACACCACAACAAGCAGCCATTAGTTGTTATCTTAAAGTCATTTGGCAGGGCCCAAAGTTTTGCCCTCCTGTCTCTCCTGGCTGTATGAACAAGCCACAGCAACCAGAGATAGTAAAAGAGGGATTTTTTTGGATTTCTGAAGATCTTTCCATCTGTTCTGCTACTTCTGTGAGTGTTGCACAGCACACAGTAGATAAGCACAATGCTGTAAAATAGCAAACATAAACCTGGGCTCTTCATTACCTCATCAGAAGGGTATAGCACTACTAAGTTGCAGCTGGTCAGACATTAGCTGAAACAAAAAAAATCATTTAAGGTTTCAGTTCAATGGATTCCTAAATTAGGAGTGTGAAATCAATGCAGTGCAAAGAAATCAATGTAGAGGAGGTGCAAGGATTCAGATTTGGCACTGGCAGTGATAGCTTGCTTGTATAGCAGAGGTGAAGCAAGTCTTACAAAGTATGTGCCTCATGCTTTAATAAGGTTAACCATGATGATATCACTCAAGAATCTGCAGCCTACCATAAAAGGCTGTAACTCAGCTGGAAGATATTCTTGAGTGCCTAGAGCAATCTGTATCTGGCCAAGACAGAAGCAATGGCAATTAAAGCTTAGGAGTTACACCAGTAGAGCCAATACAAAGGCATCATGCCACGATAGATAAGCTTTCTGTGAGTTCCTGAGGCACAAAACCCTTCAGAGGGGCAGACATCACCTCCAAGATGGATTGCTTTACTGAACTGCTTCCTCAACCTTCCAAACCTGAATTGAGGAAAAGAGAGAGGAACTGCACATTTAAAAGCTGGCAACAACTTTTTTCTTGAAGTTAGAGGGCATTCTCCTGATGGTCATCTATGATTCTCAGTTTGTCACCTTCTCGATCAGTTTTGTGTTGAGCTTGCCTGTGAATGCTTTTCCTGCCATGAAGTTCTTCCTGCACTAGCAGTCCTGCCATGTACACAACATGACCCTCTGCCACCGTTCATTGTTCTATTCACAATTTTAGATGCTGTGTGCAACAGCCATTCATCTTCATCCCTGCTGAGAATTTCTAAGAATATAGTCATTTTTCATCTGCTATAACAATTTCTCCTTGTTTACTTTCCTATTACATGTTACTGAGTCCTGCACAAGGCTACTTGTCAATGCAGATGTAACTCATGTACAACAGTGGCAAGCCTAGGATCTGTACAGCTGCTGTTGCTGCCCTGGGGGAAGATGAGATTGGTGTACTGGACCTGTGTGCTGGTTGAAAGCACAGATTGATGACAGGATTATAGAATGGTTGTGACTGGGGAGTATCCCTGGTATCATCTAGCTCAAACTCCCTGCTCAAGAAGAGTGCCCTGTAGCACATTACCCAGGGTTGTATCCAGATGGTTTTTGAATATCTCCAGAGAAGTAGACTCCATAGCCTCTCTGTCCAGCTTGTTCTTGTTTCAGCGTTCTGTTATCCTCGCAGTAAATTAGTTTATCCTCATGATCAGTGAAAATATCATGTGTTTCAGTTTGTGCCCACTGTCTCTCATCTCACTGTTGAGAACAGTCTGTTCCCATTCACTTGACACCATCCCTTCAGATACTTACACAAATTGATCAGAACCTCCTGAGCCTTTGCTTCTCAAGTATGAACAGACCCAGCTCACTCAGCCTTTCCTCGTATGAAAGATGTTCCATTCCTTTAATTGTTTTAGAACCCTTCGCTCAAATCACTCCAGGAACTCCATATCTCTCTTATACTGGGGAACCAGGTACCGGATACGTCACTCCAGTTGAGATCTCACCAGGGATGAGGAGAAAGGGCCTGCTGACAGTGCTCTTCATTTGTTGAATTTCAAGTGATTCCTCTCTACCTACCCTTTCCAGTCTGCTGAGATCCTTCAGAATGGCAGCACAGCAGTCTTGGGTACCAGCCTCTAGTCCTAGTTTTGTATCGTCAATAAACTTGTTTCAGAGGCAGCCTGTCCCTTCATCAGAGCCACAGATAAGTAAGTTAAAAAATACTGGACCTGGTATTTACCTCTAGAAAACATGACTAGCTACAGAAATTCATCTAGATATGTGCCACTGACCACAAACCCTTAGGCCTGTCATTCAGCCAGTTCTCACTGTCCACCTGTCCAGACTGCACTTCCTGAGCATGGCCATGAGGATATCATGGGAAAGAAGTTCAAACCTGGATGATGCTTCTCAGGCTGATATATGAACACATGAAGAAAAGATCCAGCGTAGGTCTCTGTGCACAAATTCCGCCTGCAGTACAATTGTGGATCAGCATAGAAATGCATATAAAACAATCTCAGATACCAGATGACACATCCAGAGTAATACTAGCTCAACAGTACAGTCTTGAGCCAAATTTGACAGTTTCATTAAAAAGGCAGTTATGTACTGTAATGTTAGTCTGTTCTGCCAGGTAATCTGGCTGAGTACAATAGTAATGATCACAGACTGGCCTGAAAATCTGTATGGATGTTTACAGAATAAATTGTTGCCCTTAGGCCTCACAAAATCTTCTGAAAGATTGCCATCCTTGCTTTGCACTCTTCAGTCCCTGAGCACTCCACAACCTGTGAATAAGCTGCTGGGTACTGAATCTGGCTGACAGTAAGACGTAATATCAGATGCTGTGGACTGCCTGGGCTCAATCTGCATCAGAGAAAAGTGGAAGGAAAATACTCCCTGAAATATAGCCAAACCCTGCAGTCTCAGTCTTTTAACAGACATCAGTAAGATTCAGAAATTTGTTCCACTTAGTGAAATACTCAACAGTGAAATCAGTATAAAGGCTATATGTATTATTTATTCTGCCTGAGAGTTGGAACAAGATCCATAAACTAACAACAGGATTAATCCTAATGTGAGACAGCATGACTGAAAAGTGGCCAAACTTGTCTGAAATGTGGAGTATGCACCCTTTTCTTCAGTCGGATCTGAGATCTGAAACTTATACCAAAAACAAATCAGGATTTGGTCCAGTTAGTCTAGCCATGAATATTCTGGGAAATGAACATACAGGTTTGACTACCAGGCAAAGTTGCTTAATTTATTTTTTTTACTTAAAACATTGGAAAATGAGATAACCCCAGTTAAAATGATGAACTGTCATCAGGGTGAAATAGATGAAAATAAAGGCTGCTTCAGATCCTGTTCTTCCAGGATTGGACTTTTTTTCCTGGTTATTTCATTTCCTATGGGAGTCTTCTTATATCTCATTCTATCTCTTTGCTAGCTTTTTCTGCAAGTCCAATGAAGAAAAGAGCAGGAGTTAGAAATGAATGTTGGTGATCCTTAGCTATTGGAATAGGCAGGGAGCACCTCTTAAAAAAATCATAATATAACCCATAACAAAATCTGGGTCAGTCCTGGATCTCATCAAAGCTGACAGATCCTCTTAGGGAAAATAAAGGAATCATTTTCACAAAGTCAAGGTCTGTCCTATGCACAACTGAGTCTAACTCAAGAAATTCATTTCTTTCCAGTTTCAAGTATATCATGGCAGTTGATGCCATTGCATCTAAGTCAGTGCCCACTGCTTGTGGCGAGTAGATTAACATTCTGATATGATTTCCATACTGTGAGATTTAAGAACTATTTGTGGGTTTTTTTGAACTTCATTTCAGACTCCTTTTCTAATTCTGCGTGTGAGTGATGCAAATCAAAAAATGGCATTTTCAGCAGCAAATAAATTACATTTTACTCTTCATACGTCTCTGCTGTAGTGTATTTGAATTTAAAGTAGTTTTAGTCACTCCAAAATATTTTTTTTCTATCTGTGAGATTCCACGTATAAAATTGTGTTTAAACTCAAAAATAATGAAGTGATGGGCCACTACAAAAGCATGATGCTCCTTGGACATATGAGACAAGTATTTTAAGAATGAAGTCAAGATAAATGTGGGGAGTAAATTATTTTTCTTTAAAGCCTTCTTTTTTGGTCATAGTATTTAGAAGGGCTCTAGGGACAGAAGTAGAAGTTCATCACTATGAATCATTGCTTTTCTGTTCATTTTTGGGAAGTAAAACTCCTGATATTAAGAAAATTAGTCATAATAATTGTACGATGACAATATGCCTGTTCCTTTTGTGCACAGTTCCACTGCTTTTCAGAGGGCATTCAGAAGTATCTCCCAGTTGAAAACGGAATAAATGCACAGGATAGCTAGATTTCTCTCTGATGTAGATGCTCAGCAGCCAGACTTGTAAATTCTTTGTTCTATTTCACTTTACAACATGTTTTAATGATTTTACCATTATTTTGCATTGTAAAAACTATAGACTATAGACTTTAATTGCATTTGAGCAATAGCAAAACAAATACTTTTTTCCACTGCTTATAGTAAAAAAAGCCACCCCAAACTTGCACACATTTATCCTTTGAGGAAACACTACCATTACCATGCTATGAAGAGAAAAAACAGAGAAAGTGGGTGTGTCAAGAAGGTTGTTGTAAACTATAAAGGTCAATAGAACTGCATTTTGCTGGCTTAAATAAATGTACTTACACTAAGCAACAACATAATCAGTGGGGAATAGTAGCGAAGATACATTTAAGTGTAGAACATTTAAAGAGAGTGTGGTTAAAGATCTTCACTAAATCAAGTTAGTGAATTAGATTAAATTAATTCATGAAAAGCAGAGGAGGGCAGTATGGTGAAACTATACTGCAAGTTCTTTGTAGATTGCATTGTCTCTACCAGTTGCCGGCCTAAGCCTGATCTAAGAAAATGTGCGTCTCCTCAACTGAAGTAGTTTGCACTTCTATTTTCTTTGTTTGATGATTATTTATGTCTTCTTCTGTACTCAGTTGCTATTAGAAATATA
>VXAB01006870.1:0-12134 GCA_013399175.1 Odontophorus gujanensis | reverse complement strand
TATACCTGGAACTATTGATGATCCATGGAGCTGGAACATTAACACTTTAACTCTAAATGCACTACATGATGTTATGATGTGGAATACCAGTACCAAAAATCATAAAACAATGACATGTTGGATGCCTTTCTCAAGAGTATTCCATCTTCTCATCTCAGGCTACAGATCATCTTTGTAGTGATGTCTTTCCTTCACAGATACTAACATTTGTTCCCATAAGGTGGCAACTCTGTTCAGACATCTACTAATCCCTCTGTCGATAGCTGGGTCTTGGGCAATGTTCCTAGTTGGTGAGCTTTGTTACTATCTAGGGACACGCTACTGGCCCTGTTGCCTCAACACCAAAGCAACCTGGTGACAGTAGTTTCACGCAGGTGCCGTACAAACTCATTTCTTGAGCCTTGGATTTCCGTTATTTTCAGGGGTTGATGAATAGTGGTAACAATGACTTCCTCCTCATCACTCTCCTCTCCATGTCTCTCACTTACCTTAGTTGCCTTTCTCAGTGGTTGTGGTTTTGAGGAGGGCCGCTTGCCTGGACCTTCCTCTTCTTCCTCTGCTTCTTCTTCTTCTTTCCATTCTAGAGGTGAGGACAGCTGTTTCCATTTCTGGTCTTCCACAGGGCAACCAACATTGATACTGGTGCTTTCTGTGTTTGGTCAGGTCTGGCTTGGAGGTTTCCCCTTTTGGTTCAAACCTAAGTTTGGAAACTGTTACTCTCTACAGTAGTATTATATATAGCTTGGTAAGCACAAGCCAAGCCCCACATAAGCTGTTTCTCTTCAGATCTTTCTGAGCGCGCTGCCCCTTACTCAAATAATCTCTTTATTTCTCAGGATCCCACAGGTGTTGAAGAGTAAAATCCCATGACACCAGGAGTTCCCACACTTCTAATCTTTATGAGGAATGACTGAGGGAGATGACATTGTTCAGTGCGGAGGAGGATGAGGGGAGACCTTATTGCTCTCTATAGCTACCTGAAGGGAGGTTGTAGTGAGCTGGGTGGTCAGCCTCTTCCCTCCTGTAACGAGTGATAGGACTAGAGGGAGTGCCCTTAAGTTGCACTGGGGGTGATTCAGACTGGATATTAGGAAATACTTCTTCTCTGAAAGAGTGGTCAGGCACTGGAATGGGCAGTCCAGGGAGGTGGTGGAGTCACCGAACCTGGAGATGTTCAAAGGAACATTTAGACTTTTTGTTGAGAAACATGGTTTAGTGAGAATAATTGGTGATATGTGGATGGTCAGACTGGATGATCTTATAGGTCTTATAGCTGACTCCATAATATATTTTTATAAGCTTTACCTTATGTACAATCTTCACGTAAACTATTGTTTATCACTCACGTTGTCAATAGAGGAGTAGATGTGGGAATTAAGTATTTTTATTTTGTTAATTTATCTGCAAAAGTTTTGAAGATTCTGTTAATGTACACTTCCTTATAACTCCTAAAATACAAAATCCCAATCAATAGTCTGTCCTTGGGTGTTAGTCATAAAGGACATACTGAAAGATAAGCAAAAAAGAAAAATAACTACAGTTTTAAAACTGGGAAGAATAAAATGGCTAATCACTTTCTTTTCTTCTTCTTCTTTTCTTTTTTTTAGACCACCCACACAAGATCTAAAGACAGATGTGAAGTTCAACTATAATATAAAATGCCTGTAAGCTTTTGAGATGAGTTTAAGAAACAAGCTAGCACAGTTAGGAAGTTCCTTTGTAATATTTCTGTCTGTTTTATTGCTATAATTACATTAGTCAAACATTCAATTCATTGAATTTACTTGAATGACTTGAATGCATACTTATGAAGGAAAAATATGATTTTGAAATTTTCGGTTAACTCTTTTTGAGTCCTTTCTAGCAGTATATTGATTAATAATTAATCATTAATTATTAATATGCTGTTTCATAGTCTCTCCTCTCCTCTCCTCTCCTCTCCCTCTCCTCTCTTCTCTCAAATAAGAAAAGTTGCAAAATTCTTAAAATATGAAGAATAAAACATAAGATGAGATTATGATTTTGAAGTAATATTAGCCCTACTTGTTCATAATTTTTTATAACTCACCAGTTATCCAAACCACAATCACATATTCCCAAGCAAGTGCTTCATATCAGTGTTTTGCTTTGACTTCTTGATTTGAAATAGATGATTTTAAAAGAAGAATGCCCATCAGTTATATTACACTTTATTACATGTGGACTAAAGAAATCTTATTTTGAACTTTTCACTTTTACATTTCTAAGGAAAACCAGGAATTTATTGGAAATTGAAGAGTTAAAAACCACTGATTCTGGGAAGCATGTATTTGATTCTAAGTAATGTCAGATCTTAGTATTTTACATCTTAGTGTATCACCTTTGAATAATTTTTACTCTCAAACATTACAGGATAGGAACAATTCTTTTGAACTTGTGTCCCGTATAGAAAAAATGGTATTCATTGTAATAAAAATGTGATCTTCTGGAGTCCCCTTATTTCAGTGAAGAAAACCTCTTATTTCTATCTATGTTTTATTGTACCCAGGGATGAACCTTAAAATTGTACCTTTTCTCTAAGAGCAATCTAGCTTTCAAGAGGAAACTAAAGGACTGTGTAACTCCTTACTATTAACCACCTGGATTATCTGAGTGGATACACTTGTAACTGCTGTTCTTCTTATTCAGTAACCTATTTGAAATGGAAGTTTAAAATTGGATTATTGATCTACTCTTGGTATTGTGTTTGACAAATGTACTGGAATAACTTCATATCAAGTTGCATACATCTGCTTAATGACAATAGTGCATGTCATATCCATAAGTCTGTACTTTCTTTCATCTGGATTTATTAAACCACGTAGGACTGGTTCACTGGAACATCACAAGAACGTTAATCCCTACATTTTTAAGAATCTGCCAGAATACAGTGATCTAGAATTAGAAAAAAAAAGAAGGAATTTTAACAGACAAAAGACTATATTTCTTTGGGTATGTATAATCAAACCAACTTAAGGAAGGATGGAGAATTGCTTTAAAAGTAATTGAGAGAAACCTTATAGGATACTCTCACAGAAAAGATAAAAAAAGTGAAAAAGAGAAAACAAGTTAGAACACAATGGAACAAAATATTTGTTCTGAATTTTTTCAGATGAGAGAAAAATACGCAATAGATTCAGAAAAATACATTTCCTTCAAAGTGAACCTAAAGTGAAAATGTTATACAAATATAAGTGAAAAGCAAATGAAAGAGGCCTTCATATTGCAAATAATAAGGCACCTGTGATGCTTTACAATAGTCCAGTATTAAAATAGATTGTAATGTTAAATGTTACAGACCAGAAGCTAACTCTAACCATCTAACAAAGATGTAAAAACAATGGGATGTTATTTCTCCTCAGGTAATGGTTCTGCAGATAGTCATTCTGGTATGATAGATGACTTGATATGTAGATGCACACTGCTATTGGTATTCATTCTCCAACTTCTGTGTTGGAGATATTTTTATCCTTGCGTATATGAACCTGTACAACTCCTAGTTCTGGAAATTCCTACTGAAACTGGATTCTGTTATTCTACAGCTTCATTATTGTACCGTCATTCCCAAATATCAAGCCTTGGGTGCGCTAAACTTTCACTGCTATTTTCCTGGTTGGGCTCTGTACACAAAATGCCATTACCTCATTTAAAAGTAACGTAGCTTATACTAGCATGTTTGATATATACTCTATTATTAGGGAACAGTCTTCAAAGTCATTTATAACCTTAAGCTTGGCTACATGTTCATGGCACACTCATTGCCATGGTTGACAGTTTTTATGCCCTTAATGGCCTAATAAACAGCCAGACAGTGTCTTGTCTATATATATGCTGCTGAATATATATATATTATAAATGTTCTTGTCTAACCCTTTATATATCTTCTTTCATCCTCTATTACAATTTCCCTATCATTACAGATAAAATTATATATGTAAAGGATTAGACAAACGTTCAATCACATATTATCTTATTTACCTTTCTGCAATTATAGCCTTCAGTCTAGTCTGTTAAGTCCTGCTTCACGTCACCTTGCTTGCATTGACCTCACAGGTTTTATCTACAGTAAACTATAATGATGTCTTGAGGCAAATCCTTACATCTTGAAGTGAAGCTACTGAATTTCTGTCACTTTTGAAAACAGTGTATTATTTGCATGTTACAGCTTATTTTCTGGACATCACACCCTTCTGAGATGCTGGTGTCTGGTGAGGAGATGTACTGAATTTTCTAGAAGCAGAGAATATCTTGTAGGGGAAGAAATAATATATCACAGACCTGGAAAATGAAGATAGATATGGGAAGCATAGCTGAGCTTCAGGACCAAGGAGGAAGAAGGAAAAGAGAGAGCAAATAGATGAAGGTGACCTTTCTCATTTTGTAAATGAAGGTGACTTTTCACATTTTGTAAACAGAGGGAGGCTTATTGTTGCTGATAGCACAGGTTGAAATTGATGCTCCATTATAATAAGAGATACATCAGGACTGATCTTGTAAGTTATAAGAAAATAACACTGAAGATCATTTGATATACCTCTGCTGGGATCATAGGGTGTAGTCTTAGAAAGAAGTAGCCAGCTGACTTTGTTGAAAAGATAGCTATGCTATCACTTTCCTCATATGCTTTTTTTTTTCTCATGAAATTCTTCATCTTGTTTCTCTCTCATTCTTCGATTCGTAACAACATAAAAAGCAAAAACATGATGGTTTTGTAGGAGGGACAAACCAATAAGGTTTAGTGGATGAGTAGCACATAGGGGACATGTGTGGGATTTTTCTAAGTGATTAGACCACTCACACGAACAAAATTGAACTCTAAGTCTGAATTAGTTTTCCTAGGACATGTGTTTTGGAGCTTTTGCCTTGTTTTCTTCTCAATATTTATTTATTCTTTATCAAGGCAAAATGTTCTAAAAACACGTAAAGCCACCAATTTCTACTTTACGTAGAATTTTGTAGGAATATTACATTGCTGTTCCTTGATAACTGAGAAAGATTCTGTATTCTTAGTTGAACTTAATACAGTTGAAATACTCTGGTGAGCACTGAAAGCAAGTGCAGGGATTTTTTTTATTTTATTTTCATCATATACAAGACATTAGAAAGGCTAATTTGAAAGTGGTAGCCTCCAGAATGGTTCCAGGAACATTTCTAGATCCTCGTGTCATAATTACTCAGCCAGTAATCAAAAGATGTTTGCTTCCAAACTCAAAAATCTTGCAGAATCATTAGCAATTATGAGTCAATTAGTGTTTGATTACATTCAAATAAGTAAATAAATAATAATATAAGATCATCAAGTAATAGGCATTCTTAGTCTAGCATTTCATTAACCGACTACTTCATCCTTTGACATTGTTAGACAAACTTAAGACAGCTTTCTGAAAGCTCACAATTGCTTACTCCATCATAAAACTTTCCAATCATTGCTTTTATACTTGCCTAATATTTTTATAGTTCAGCATTGCACTCTTAATTACAAGACCGCAGCCAACTATACAAAATAATCTGTTTACAGATAGATCACATTATTTTAAAGAGATGAAAGTGACAGGAATCATACTGTCATGTGAGACTGTCACATACATTTTATTAGAAAGAAAATGTTAAGATCGGATTCAATTTTCTACCAATGCATAACATAAATCTCATGCACAAACATATCAAATCTTGAGACAATTTTTGCTGAGAAAGCAACAATGAACTTGCGATGAGGGCTGGGTAATAATAATAAATATATTTATTATTTGCTATTTCCTAGTGCTTTCATCAGAGGCTCTCAAGTCAAGCAAACAAACAAAACAAAAATCCACAAAAACAACCAACCAAACAAAAACAAACAAACAAACAAAAAAAAACCAGCAACAACAACAACAAATGCTGTTGACTAATACCACTTTTAGGAATGTTTCATATTTTATTGCAGACATAGAAATCATGGTTGAAAAAAACTCACATTTTTTAAAGACTTGTATTGAAAGTGTGTAATAAAATGAACAAAATCCAGAATGTCTGAGTGAAGTATTAGCCTTTTGCTGCACGGTGTGAAAACTCTGTAAATTTGGATTAGTGTTGCAATTCTGTGATTTTTGCTGTTGATATTCCACATCAGAATATCATGTTGGGAGTTAAAGAGTTAATGTTCTGGCAGAGAGCCGAATAGGAGCAGATAAACACACGTGCTTCCCTTGCAGTTCTCTCCCTTTTCTTGTGTCCCTGTCATGGACTTAGACCTAAAGATAACTCCACGACAATTAGAAAAAAATTATACATCCCAGTTATTAAAATTGTGCTTTCAACAAAAACTTTTTAGAACAAAGACTCTTTTCTGTTAAAATTAATGTATGCATGTCACAAAGTAGAAATTAAATCTTTATTAGTGGTTGATTTTCAAACAGAAATTTGACTGATATGAAGTTCTTACAGAAGTAGAAAAGTTCAATAACATTTTAGCAAGCTGAATTTTTTTGTTGTTGTTTTTTCTTTTTTAAGAAATTTTTTTGGAAAATTTTTACTATGGTGTCTCAGGGTGACAACTGTGCACTTTAACTGAACAAATAATTTCATTTCTGCAAGGCCAGAACTCTGGGTAATATCAAAGTCCAATTGTTATTACAAGTATGAATTCAGAAAAAGAATCGAATAGGTTATTGCATTTCTGTTTTGCAGTCATAAATATACACTAAATATTTGTCCTTAGTGTATTGGTATGCAATGTTAATGTGGTAAAATTACTGATAAAGATGATTCTGATAAAGAATATAAGAAATGTAAGATTAAGATCTCAGTTCTGATAAAAATAATAGCTTGAACTCTACATGTCAATTTGTAAGTGGATAACCATTTTGTGGACACTTTTTAGGCAACGTTCATCAGTACATATACTTTGTAGACCACTAACTAACATCTTTGTTTCCATAAGAAATCTAGTGCCTTGTATAGCACAGCCTTCTATGACTTCTTTCCTCTTTTCATAAAAGTAATCTAAAAATTGTATTTGTTAATGAACATTCATTTTAGGTTTACACAGAAATTTCAGATTAGAATGAAAACTAATCTATTTCTGTGCTCATCCATTAAAAATCTCACACATCTATAAAAAGCACAACCAGAACGGATTCTAGAAGTAAATAACAGAAGGAGTCTATTTCACTTCGTTACTCATTTCCTTTGTTACATCTTGAAAATTATTGGATTTTTTTTTTTCAGTAAGATTAATGCTGGCCATTGCTGCAATAAAAAATTGAGCTACTGAAAACTGTAAACCATGTTTATCATTTCTCTTGACATTTTTTAGCATGGTCCATAAATGTCTTTATTTCATGTTGGACACATTCAGCTTTATGTATGCAGTTCTGCTACTGAGGAAAAAAATATGTGTGAATAACTTAATAAATATTCAACTATTTCCTAAAATATGAACTTTCACTAAAAATGCATTTTGAAAATGTTTAACTTTTTCATTATACTTTTTTATTTTCTTCTAATTTAAAACAACACAAAAAAGGAATGAAAAAAGAGCATTGATGGGAATTAAACTACATAAATACCTCTAAAAATCTACAATGAATTCTTACATTGTAATTAGCAAGAAGTCTCTAAATTATAATTCTGTTTCCCTGAAATGATAATACGTATATCAACTATGACATCAACTTATTTTGTCAGTAAGAATCACAGAATTGGAGAGGACCTCTAGAGATTATTAAGTCCAACCCCCCTGCCAAAACAGCTCCTTAGACCAGGTTGCACAGGTAAGCATTCAGGTGGGTCTTGAACGCCTCCAGAGAAGGAGACTCCACCACCTCTCTGTGCAAGAAACATTTTTGTAACTGAAAATACTTAAAACACCAGCTCTCAAATGATTAGATAAGGACTTACATAACATTGCTATGTCTGTATAAATTTTTATGTTAACATGTTTAAACTACTATGCAAGACATGCTTTCTTTTTCTCTTTCACATAGCTCAAATATATATCTAGCTATATCAACCTATATTTATCATCAGTATCTACACATTGGAAAAAGTGTACAGAAGAGCAGCAAAGACTATCAAGGATGGTGACAAAAATTAAATAAGACAGATGAGTAACGGAAGAAAAAACTTGACAACTGAAATTTTGAATGGCATAGAGAAGACAGTTGTTTACTGTCATTTTTCAAAACACAAATTAGGAAACATTGAATGAAACCAACAGATGGTAGTTCAGAATAAGCATACGGAGGAGGCACTTTATAAAATGCATGCTTCCATTGCATAACTTCTTGCCACAGCACACAAATGATTTTAAAAAGCTTAACAGACGTTCAAGAGATGATAGACAAGTCTGAATAAAATAAATCTATCTAGAAGTCCTAAATCCTTAGGATGATTAATTTGACAGGTTTTTCACATGCAGATTGTTGAAGGCTGGGAAATTACATGTGAAAAGTATCATCAAGAGCTTACCATATCCTACAAATATGTTCCTATCTTTCTACTACTGTGCCATTTTGGAGATGGTCCTTTGAGATTGATGGGCCTCTGGATTGATCTTTTATGTCCACACTTACACTATGGTATTTTGTTCTCTTATGCTTTGAAAGTTTGACATTCCATAATCCATATCACTGTCAGAGAAAAGACTGCAGTAATCACAGGAACGTAAAGAGGAAGTTTCACTGTTTTGAAACCTTGTTTTCAGTCATTTTCAGAAGATGATTTCAGATTTTTAAAACTTTCTAGAAATTAAATTAACGATTTGAAATAAATTGTAAGTTTATGAATTAAATTCAAGATGTAGTTTATTTACAGTCCTAAAACAGTTTGCCTCAAGATCTCTAATATTCACAATTATAAAATTATAACATACACATCATACTTGTACATATAATTAAGAAAAACAATTTTAAATTGATAAAAAATAATAATTATTAAAATTCAATTAAAATATTTAAAATTTAAATGTCATACATTGTATGTACTCAGAAATAATAAAATTAATAAAAAACTATTTAAAATACGGAAAATAATTACATAATCTTAGAATCCTTAGAGTTGGAAGGAACATTTAAATGTCACCTAGTCAAAATCTCCTGCAGTGGTACATGGATATGCAGAGAGATCAGGTTGCCCAGGGCTTACCTTGGAAATCTCACCTTGAAAGTCTCAAGGGATGGGGCATCAACCACACCTCTGGCCAATCTGTTCCAGTACCTCACCCCCATCACTGTAAAAGACTTTCATTATATTCCCAATTCTACCTTCTTTAAGCTTGAAGCCATTTTGCCTTGTTCTATCACCACAGACCCTGATAAAATGTCTGTCCCCTTCTTCCTGTAGCTCCCTTTCAGACACTGAAAGGCTGTTATCAGGTCACCTCAGAGCCTTCTCTTCTGCTGGCAGAACAGTTCCAGCTCTTTCAGCCTGTCCTTATAGGAGAGGTGTTCCATCCTTTGGATCATTTTTGTGGTTCTCCACTGGCTGTGCTCCAACAGGCCCATGTCTCTCCTGTACTGGACTTTGCAGTACTCCAGGCGAGGCCTCACCAGTCTGGAGCAGAGGGCTCACAGCCCAGGATATGGTTTGGTTTCTGGGCTTGAGGGCACACTGTTGGCTCATGTCTAGCTTCCCATCCACTATTATCCCCAGGTCCTTCTTGTCAGGGCTGCACGCAATTCTTTTATTCCCCAGTTTTATTGGTAATGGGAGTTACCTTAACCCAGGTGTTACATCTTGCATTTGGATCTGTTGAATCTCATGAGAATCAACTGACCCCACTGCTCAGTTCTGTCTAGGTCCCTCTAAATGGCATCCCATCCCTCTGGTCTGTCACTCCACAGCTTGGTGTTATCAACAAACTTGCTGAAGGTGCACTCACCCCCATTGTCCATGACATTTATTAAGATTATTAAAGAGTATCAGTCAGAGCACTGACCCCTGAGGAATCAGTGCTCCCTTTAAGAAGGGATGACTCATGGAATTTCAAGCCAGTTAGCCTCACATCTGTGCTGGAGAAGATCATGGAGTATATCCTCCTAGCTGATGTGTTAGGCCACATATGAGATGAAGTGGTGATACGAGACAGCCAGTGTGGCTTTACCGAGGGCAAATCTTCTATGATGTAGTGACGGCATCTCTGGTCAGAAGAAGGGTGATGGATGTCATCTACCTGGACTTCTGCAAAGCCTTTGACATGATCCCTCATCACATCCTTCTCTCTAAATTAGAGAGGTATGGCTTTGAAGGACAGACTGTTTGATGGATTAAGAACTGGTTGGCTGGATGCAGCCACAGGGTTGTAATCAACGATTCTATGCCTAGGTGGAGGTGATGTCNAGAAAAGACTGCAGTAATCACAGGAACGTAAAGAGGAAGTTTCACTGTTTTGAAACCTTGTTTTCAGTCATTTTCAGAAGATGATTTCAGATTTTTAAAACTTTCTAGAAATTAAATTAACGATTTGAAATAAATTGTAAGTTTATGAATTAAATTCAAGATGTAGTTTATTTACAGTCCTAAAACAGTTTGCCTCAAGATCTCTAATATTCACAATTATAAAATTATAACATACACATCATACTTGTACATATAATTAAGAAAAACAATTTTAAATTGATAAAAAATAATAATTATTAAAATTCAATTAAAATATTTAAAATTTAAATGTCATACATTGTATGTACTCAGAAATAATAAAATTAATAAAAAACTATTTAAAATACAGAAAATAATTACATAATCTTAGAATCCTTAGAGTTGGAAGGAACATTTAAATGTCACCTAGTCAAAATCTCCTGCAGTGGTACATGGATATGCAGAGAGATCAGGTTGCCCAGGGCTTACCTTGGAAATCTCACCTTGAAAGTCTCAAGGGATGGGGCATCAACCACACCTCTGGCCAATCTGTTCCAGTACCTCACCCCCATCACTGTAAAAGACTTTCATTATATTCCCAATTCTACCTTCTTTAAGCTTGAAGCCATTTTGCCTTGTTCTATCACCACAGACCCTGATAAAATGTCTGTCCCCTTCTTCCTGTAGCTCCCTTTCAGACACTGAAAGGCTGTTATCAGGTCACCTCAGAGCCTTCTCTTCTGCTGGCAGAACAGTTCCAGCTCTTTCAGCCTGTCCTTATAGGAGAGGTGTTCCATCCTTTGGATCATTTTTGTGGTTCTCCACTGGCTGTGCTCCAACAGGCCCATGTCTCTCCTGTACTGGACTTTGCAGTACTCCAGGCGAGGCCTCACCAGTCTGGAGCAGAGGGCTCACAGCCCAGGATATGGTTTGGTTTCTGGGCTTGAGGGCACACTGTTGGCTCATGTCTAGCTTCCCATCCACTATTATCCCCAGGTCCTTCTTGTCAGGGCTGCATGCAATTCTTTTATTCCCCAGTTTTATTGGTAATGGGAGTTACCTTAACCCAGGTGTTACATCTTGCATTTGGATCTGTTGAATCTCATGAGAATCAACTGACCCCACTGCTCAGTTCTGTCTAGGTCCCTCTAAATGGCATCCCATCCCTCTGGTCTGTCACTCCACAGCTTGGTGTTATCAACAAACTTGCTGAAGGTGCACTCACCCCCATTGTCCATGACATTTATTAAGATTATTAAAGAGTATCAGTCAGAGCACTGACCCCTGAGGAATCAGTGCTCCCTTTAAGAAGGGATGACTCATGGAATTTCAAGCCAGTTAGCCTCACATCTGTGCTGGAGAAGATCATGGAGTATATCCTCCTAGCTGATGTGTTAGGCCACATATGAGATGAAGTGGTGATACGAGACAGCCAGTGTGGCTTTACCGAGGGCAAATCTTCTATGATGTAGTGACGGCATCTCTGGTCAGAAGAAGGGTGATGGATGTCATCTACCTGGACTTCTGCAAAGCCTTTGACATGATCCCTCATCACATCCTTCTCTCTAAATTAGAGAGGTACGGCTTTGAAGGACAGACTGTTTGATGGATTAAGAACTGGTTGGCTGGATGCAGCCACAGGGTTGTAATCAACGATTCTATGCCTAGGTGGAGGTGATGTCCCCAAAGGGTAAGTCTTGAGACTGATGCTCTTCAACATCTTTATCAATAACATGCAAAATAGATTAGAATAAATTAGAAATGCAAAAGGCCAGCTC